>BSQZ01000004.1:4047006-4144506 GCA_033239005.1 Lamellibrachia satsuma
TTCCTTCTACGTAAATTAATTGTGTAACTATTGGCACATTTCAGCGTTGGATAATGTCATTTTAATAATAAATAAAATTATTCGTATTTCACATGGTAACATCTCATCAACTAATCAACCTAGATATAAATGCAGTGGTCCTGTTCTCTGCTATGTGTATATCACATAATCGTAATTAGAACATACATGCTGTTGATGGTTAATATGGATTAAGGTTCTCTGCTATGTGTATATCACATAATCGTAATTAGAACATACATGCTGTTGATGGTTAATATGGATTAAGGTGATACAAATCATTATATGTTCAATAAATCACTCACTATAGCGATTTCAGATATCGATTGTGTGCTAAATACACGTATTTTGGTTAAAAGTATATAATTTTTTGGTATTTATACATCTCTTAATATGTTCATATCAGAGCAATATGACCTATATACTGTTCTTAATTGAGAAAATATATACATATGCAGAGATGCTGTATTGTATTGTGATATTAAGAAATAAACTGCATCTGTGTATTGAATCCACTCTCATTTATGACAATCATTAAATATTATCTTATATAAGTTAATGTAAGTCATGAAATTACCACTGAGCTCAGTCATCTCCCAACTTTGTATTGTGTGATTTATGATTAGCTCCACATAATTGTATATACGCTATTTACACAATGTATGTAATGAACATACAAGGACACATATGATTTTGTTTTGGACGAAGAATATAAAATTATAAACTGCCAAATGATTGTGTTAATGCTAGTAGTGTGAATATGTTTAAAAATAGAATTGACAGATATTTTATAAGGGTGGGCTACACATAGATGAGAAAATTGTTGGACTCTCCATAAGCCAATGGCTTCCTTGTCCACTTGCCATCTGGAACTTGTTGTTTGGGATGGCAATCTTGTTAAATCTTGTTAAATCTAAATAAATCTTGTTTTCAGAAGAGTTGATCGTGTCCGCGAACTCACGGCTGTGAAGCTGCCACTTCGTGTGTGTGTGTGTGTGCGTGCGTGCGTGCGTGCGTGCGTGCGTGCGTGTGTGTGTGTGATAAAGGCAAATGGGCCTACACTATTCAAATCGAAAAAGAGAGGCCACGGCACAGGTGTTGTGCAGGTCGACAACTACATCTGGCCTTGGACCTGATGGAAATAGTCATGATTCTTGTTCAGTATGATCTGCCCATCATCACATGTCACGGCAAAGTCCTTGTTACCAAGGCCAGCCTCTACTGTGTTGTTCCGCCGTGTGCACAGACACTTAATAACTCTCGACTTTAAGGACATCTCCAAAATGACTGGCCTTGAGCCGACCCTTCCTAAACATCAGCCGGTGTGGGTTGGTTCACTTTCCCTAGCTGGAAATTCGCACAACATTATGTATTTGCTGTTGATTGACTGGGAGGTGCTGCAAAGAGAAATATTCAAACAAAGCACATGAATGTAATGATACAAAAGTACATTAACTTACTTGACTTCGACATTGGGATTCGCGGTAGTAGTCGAACTGTTTATTCCCAATTAAGCAATTGTGTTAAGAAATTAAACACATTGGTTAAAGTTCAACATATCAACAATTGAACTGTATGGGATGATAAGCGTAGGAAAAAACAAATACTTCTGAAAGCTGCGAAAGGAAAGACAAAAATAGTCAAAACAGCATATTCATTAAAACGAACGTCGAGTTATTTACCACAACATCGTAGATAATAGGTAGGCTCTAGGTTTACTCTAGCATCTTTGCTAGCTCCTGTCCCAACCGGAACACAACGTCGGTACGACGTTGATTATTAGTTGTAGATACGCTACAAACAACGAACAACATTAATAAAACGTCTTTACAGCGTCTGGTCATCAACGTCATAAGGACGTGGAAATTTGATGTCGCCACAACGTTAAAATAAGACGTGATTGCAACGTAGTATGGACGTGGACGTGGACAGTTTATGTCTATACTACGTTGCAATCAAGTAGATAGCCTAACCAACTAGGTGCATAATATATATGAATAAATACAGCGGTTTTTTTTACACCGTCTGGTCATCAAAGTTATAACGACGTGGATATGTGATGTTGACACAACGTTGAAATCAGGTCGACATCCCAACCCAACGTCTTTACAACGTGTGGTAACGTCTTTACACTTCGACATGTTCTCAGATGGTTGTTTTCATATCATATTTTTTTATTTCGACATGACGAAAATTACATACATATTGGCTATGATCGATTTAACACCTATATGTCCATGCTGAAACAGCTACAAATTTACATGTCGTCACGGTCACAAAATCATACGAAACAAGTGACATATCATACGCTCTAAAACTTAGTGAGCATAATTACTTATCTGTACTTAAATGGATGAGAACATATTTACTGTGATATATTAACAAATTATTAAATTGTACAGGCAGAATCATAGGATTGACATATTACAGACATTTTCAATTGTCTTTGAAAACAAAGATCAGCAATATTACTCATGACAAACACATACCATGATTAAATTACATGTAAACATTATATATCACAAGTAAATATTCATATTGATTTGTAAACATCAATTTAAAATAAATTTGCTTAGTGTGTGACGACATGGAATGTGCTGTGACGAAATGGAATGTGCTGTGATGACATGGAATGTGCTGTGACGACATGGAATGTGCTGTGACGACACGGAATCTGCTGTGACGTCATGAAAATAAGGATCAATACTGACACAGTAACGTAAAGACAGTCAACCTACATAATAAACATAATATGCAGTATGCCACCGATTAGTAAAAGAGCATCGTTACTTTGGGAACATGTACCTTGATTATCAAAGATAACACCATGATCTGTGTGGTTGAAGTCGTAGTTAGTTTCTATCTACGTTATCTACGTTACTTTGGGAACATGTACCTTGATTATCAAAGATAACACCATGATCCGTGTGGTTGAAGTCGTAGTTAGTTTCTATCTACGTTATCTACGTTACTTTGGGAACATGTACCTTGATTATCAAAGATAACACCATGATCCGTGTGGTTGAAGTCGTAGTTAGTTTCTATCTAAGCTGCCAGTTTCTCGCAAATAGCGGACCATATGTGGACATCCACTTGCTTGTGGCGCGCCGTGACAGCAGTGAGGGGTGGCATCGCCGCGACAGCAGTGAGGGGTGGCATCGCCGTGACAGCAGTGAGGGGTGGCGCGCCGTGACAGCAGTGAGGGGTGGCATCGCCGTGACAGCAGTGAGGGGTGGCATCGCCGTGACAGCAGTGAGGGGTGGCATCGCCGTGACAGCAGTGAGGGGTGGCATCACTGCGAGTATATTGTCCTTGCCATACCAACATATGTCTTGATGTTGAGGCCAGAAGAATCGGTTATTTCCTATTCGATACATGCACCGCGCCTCGACATCACCAGCGTCATCTGTCAACATGACACCAGGATATGCACGCCCCTTATAGTTGACGTCAACGTACTTATTAGTATAGGCCTCAGTGATTGCATGCAGATCAGCAACCTCTTGTTCACGGTACACCAATTGCACAAAGTGATTCGGAGCGAAGTAGTTTGCATATGTTTGTACACACATCGACGTCCACATTATATGCACCATCTGTTCGCACAACTCTATCTCGGCAAAACCGACCGGTGCACGTGTTTCCTGATCTCTGGGTTACCTTTCTGTTGATAGATGGACTAGCCATAGTTATCCGTTCACCAAGTCTGCGAACTCCTATTACGTTTAGCCGCATCAACATCTGTGGCCAGTTCGTTGACACATCCGCCGTTATCCGAGATCTTGGATTTGCCACTGACACTCATCTGTCGATGGCATCTCAAGTGTCGAACATATGCCGCAGCGCTTACTATCATCTAGCTCGAATTGCTAAGATTCGAGACTCACTTACCACCAGCGTTTACAAAAGTCTGATTCACGGACTAGTAATATCACGGCTGGACTATGGCAATGCGATGCTATTTTTAATAACCGATCGCCTCCTGCACCGTCTGGAAATGGTCCAGCGGTCAGCTGCTCGCATTGTCATGCAGATTCGACGTCAATACTGCGGCAATTTCACTGGCTGCCAATTAAGAGAAAGATTGAGTATAAGATACTCGTCCTTGTGCACAAGGCACTCTACAGAGGCACTCCAGAGTACCTTGCCGCACTGCTGCACCAGTACGCAGCACGACGTAGCCTACGCTCTGCCGGCGGGCTACTTCTCGACGTGCCACGAGTCAACCTAGAACGTTTCGGCTGCCGAGCATTTGCCTGCGCTGGCCCCACGCTGTGGAATAAACTGCCTGTCAACATACGTGGAAACGGCAACCACACGCAATTCAAGAAGCTACTAAAGACATTTCTTTTTTCCACTTAATGGGTTTTACCGCTTTGATATTGCATTTTTAATGATCTTATTACATATTATCAATCCTATTTATGTTCTGTATTATTGATGATATTAGCGTTTTATTTCCTATTTGAGATTTATCTTTTATATACAAATGCCATGTAATCAGTATACTTTTTCTTAAAATAATTTTACACACGCGAACATTCTGCATAGTATTTAACATTTTATACAGCGTATGTATTATTGTTATTATCACTATCTACATACAAGTTTGTGTCGTGTGAACTGATGCCTGTACACACCCGTGAACGGGGCAGTAACCCCGGATTTGATGGTGTCAAAATAAAGTTTTATTATTATTATTATTATTATTATCAGTTCGCATATGTTTGTTCACACATCGACGTCTACATTATATGCACCCTCTGTTCGCACAGCTTCTATCTCGGCAAAACCAACCGGTGGAGATGTTTGGTGTTTCCTGATATATGGGTTACCTCTCTGTGGATAGATGGACACCAGTTCAACACCAAAGATGCTGGACACCGCATGAACGTGTCAGATGCCCATGAATTCACCTCGTCTGGTTATGTCGATGTTCTCCCGGTGGTAATATCCGCAATGGTCACTGGTGTTAGTTTCTGGCTGACGGGTCGTACCGGTCGCTGTACATGGCGTAGCCTACTGGTCGTACCGGTCGCTGTACATGGCGTAGCCTATTGGTCGTACCGGTCGCTGTACATGGCGTAGCCTATTGGTCGTACCGGTCGCTGTACATGGCGTAGCCTATTGGTCGTACCGGTCGCTGTACATGGCATAGCCTATTGGTCGTACCGGTCGCTGTACATGGCGTAGCCTATTGGTCGTACCGGTCGCTGCACATGGCGTAGCCTATTGGTAATCTCTCTGCAGCCGTGTCGTCGAACTCGGAATGAGTCTTCATTCAGCACCAACTTAATAACTAACCTTGCCCGGATTTCATCCGCGATGTTTTCATGAACCAAGGCAATGATGCTTCCACTGCGAGGCAAACAATTTCCATCTGTAGACACTGACACAGGGCTGAGACATGATGTATTCTCACTCTCACCACTTGGCGTCAACTTAAATGCTGCCGAGTACCTCCTTCATCATGCCAATTGCGTAGTAACGACTCAAGATCTTACTTTCGCAGAGGCTAGCATAAGCGTTCTTCTCCCGATTGGTCCGCGCCTCTTTGTATCGTCGCCGGGTGTTTGCCGTCACCACCGTTTGCAAGATGAGGCGCTTCTTCTTACGATTGTTGTTGGACGACAATGTTCTTCCTTAAGTGAAACACCGAGACCAGCGCACCCGATACGCTCGCATCTCAGTTTTTTTCAAAAGATCTGATCGTCCGCGTGTACATTCGCGATTGGCGCCTACGTGCATTGCGTCCGGTCATCGATTCCTTATTTCGAACAGGAGTCGAAGTTGCATCGTCGGTTTCATCACCACAAGTTGCTCGTTTTGATCTCTTTGTGGCTTTGTATCCTCTCCATTTTTGCGCTGGCGTCTTAGTTCTCGTGGTGTCATGTCACCACTTCGTGGTGCCGTTCGCTGTTCTCAACGTATGTCGTTCTTATCTCTTAATTTTTTCCAGTGTCATGTCATACGTACTGGATCAGCTTTTAATGTCTCTATTATTGTTGATCGATATATCCATCCATATCATCACAAAAATATCGCACGCACGTTCAAAGTGTTAATATATCTTAATAAAATATTTCATTTTATTGCCTTGACGACATGGAAAAGTAAGGCGGCCCATAGTAAAACGTACGTCGTCGAGGTTCAACGTTAAATCGTTAGCGCTTGCGGGCATACAGCAACTAAAACATATGTGAATGCAGCGCTCTCGGTTTAGATGAAGTACGCACTCGACCGAAGATGTGGTGAAGAAAGAGGAACAGCTAGAAAGATAGGTAGAGAGAGAGAGAGAGAGAGAGAGAGAGAGAGAGAGAGAGAGAGAGAGAGAGAGAGAGAGAGAGAGAGAGAGAGAGAGAGAGAGAGAGAGAGAGAGAGAGAGAGAGAGAGAGAGAGAGAGAGAGAGAGAGAGAGAGAGAGAGAGAGAGAGAGAGAGAGAGTGTCTGTGTGTGCATACGTGTGTGCGTGCGTGTGTGCGTGCGTGCTTGCGTGCTGGTGCATGCGTGCGTAGGAGTGTGTGTGTGCTGGAATACTGTCGAACAGTATTCCAGCACTGGACGGACAAATGATTTATATGCCTTAATGAGAGCATCAATGTTAGCAGTATGAAAACAGCGACAAATAACGTTGATTGTGCTGTATGCTTTGCGACAAATAGACGAAATGTGCTGTTTAAATAAAAACTTCTCATTCACTATCAAACCAAGATATCGGTATTCATTAACGCTAAGAAGCTGCACACCTTTCGGGAGGTAGCTTGTCGGGGTAATATTTCCAATCGTCTGTACATAGCATTTATGTTCAGCTCCTGGAAGCTGCCACCGGTCTGGCCATACCACGACTTCATTAAGACATTCTTGCATGTCAGGCCGTTCAGAAACATCCGAGAACACATTGGATATGTTAGTATCGTCCGCGAACAAGCATGCACTAGTGTTAGCGGTCAAACGTTCGTCAGGTAAATCGTTTACATACAATATAAATAGTAGGGACCGGTGCACGAGCCTTGCGGGACATCGGACTATACATAACTATAACATTTGAATGGAAAGAAGCAAACATCATACCATTATTGAATGGAAAGAAGCAAACATCATACCATTATTTAAAAAGGGTTCGAGAAATAAGTCAGAGAATTACAGACCAGTGAGTTTAACGTCAGTGATTTGTAAATTATTAGAAAGGTTAATTAAAGACCATATGGTGGACTTCCTCGTTAAGCATAAATTATTAAATTCATCTCAACATGGATTCCTTAAAGCGAGGTCATGCTTAACAAATATGTTATGTTTTTTTGGAAGAAATCACTAAGTGGATAGACGTGGGATCGCCAGTAGATATTATCTACTTAGATTTTTAGAAAGCTTTTGACAAAGTGCCACATCAAAGATTACTACTTAAATTAAAAACCCATGGTATCGGGGATAGCATAACTGACTGGATAGAACAATGGCTGACTGACAGAAGACAACGAGTTGTAGTAGATGGAGAAGTTTCAAATTGGAAATCGGTTTTGAGTGGGGTACCTCAAGGATCAGTATTATGACCAATATTATTCTCAATTTATATCAATGACTTGGACGACAGTATAACAAGTAACGTCCTGAAATTTGCGGATTACACAAAACTGTTTAGAAAGGTTAATACTGATGGTGATAAACAACCTTTACAAAACGATCTAGACAGATTAGTGAAATGGTCTGAGAAATGGCAGATGCTGTTCAATTTTGGGAAATGTAAATGCCTACATACAGGACATGGAAACTTGAATGTAAACTATAAAATGGGAGATACTGTTCTGGGTACTACTGTAAAAGAAAAGGACTTAGGAGTTACAATAAGCGCTGATATGACAGTTTCAGAGCAGTGTGGTATTGCAGCTTCAAAGGGCAATCAAATTCTTGGATTGATTAGAAGAAACATAACATACAAGGGAAAAAAGTTAATTATACCTCTTTATAAAGCAATAGTTAGACCTCATTTAGAATACTTTATACAAGCATGGAGACCATATCGTAAGAAGGATATAGATACACTTGAACGCATACAAAGGAGAGCAACTAAAATGATTCCAGAACTTAGAGACCTTAATTATGAAGAACGCCTGAAAGAATGTGGTTTAACAACTCTAGAGACAAGGAGGTTAAGAGGAGATCAGATTGAAGTTTTTAAGATATTGAATGGTTATGAAAATATTGATAGAAATATGTTTTTCTCACTCAAGAAGGATAGCAGAACTAGAGGACATGAGGTAAAATTAGTAAAGGATCAATGTAGAGTGGACATCAGGAAGCACTCGTTCTCACAGAGGACAATAAATGAATGGAACAAATTGTCTACAGATTGTGTAACTGCTAGCAGCGTGAATATGTTTAAAAACAAGGTTGACACATATTTCAGGAGGGCGGGTTATAAGTAGATGAACATTGTTGGACTCTCGATAAGCCAATGGCTTCCTTGTCCACTTGCCATCTGGGCCTTTGGCTTGGATGGCAAATCTTGTTAAATCTTGTTAAAACCAGAACATGTTTCACCTATTTTAATTCGTTGTTTGCGGTCGCTTAATAAACTGGTGAAGCATTGTAACATGTTACCGCGAATTCCATACTTGGGTAATTTGTATGATAATTTAGGATGAGGTACCGTGTCAAACGCGTTGGAAAAGTCGATGTACACCGTGTCAACGAACCGTTTTGAGTCTACAGCCTTAACCCACCAACTACTGGAGTTCAGTGGCTGCAGCTCTGTGGATCGCCCTTTGACAAAACCGTATTGAAAATCTGTGATTATATGATTTTGGTATAGATTGCAATCTATGTTGTCAGACAATAGTCGTTCAAACAAATGGCACATAGCTGGTAGTATGCTAATAGGGCGGTAATTGAAGCATCTCCTTTCTTAAAAACAGGGGTGATGTCCGCCGATTTCCAGAGCGAAGGGCATATATCGCTATCGAGTGACATTTTGAAAATAATATAGAGTGGAGTACACAGTTCATACGAAAGACATTTAAGTACAGCGGATGGTTTGTCATTCGGGCTAAGGCTGAACTTGTGGTAGCTTACGCTAATTTTGAGTGTAGGGGATGTACGAAGATGAAGGAACTTGAAGTGGAGTTGGAACAGCTTAGGCTGCTCGATGTGTCAATGGTGGGAAGGAAGCAGGTGGGATGTTCCAGTGGTTCCGGTGGGGGGACAGTAGATGATAAAGTAGGGGAAGACGACGAGAGAGATGCTAGGGAGAGCGATGGGAGTGAGGGAGACGGGAGGGAATGTGTCAGGAGGGAAGACGACGGGAGCGCAAGGGTTAGCCAGGAGACGGGAGGGAAAGGTGACAGGTTGGTGGGTGAGAGAGAGAGAGAGAGAGAAAGAGAGAGAGAGAGAGGGAGGAATAGAGAGAGAGAGAGAGAAAGGAGGGGGGAGGGAGTGGGAGCGAGAGGGACAGAGAGAGAGAGAGGGGGGGATTAGCAGTGTTCGTGGTCAATCTCAAGTCATATATGTTCGTTTTGAAACTATATTGTGTAATTTAATTAGGTTATTTTGAGAAAATGCATTACTCTTCAGCCATGGGGTCAGTTCCAATTTAAGTCAGCTTGCCATTGTTACTTTTCAGGTCTCAAAGCCGGCACAGTTTGATCTATGTTATAGTGCTATGAGCTTTCTTTGGGTTCAAAATAAGTTGTAGCTCATGCTCTAAATGCACATTTGTAATTGATCTGCATGCAGATATCTATAAGTATGCCTTTTGTGTGTGTTATGCATGTGTGAAAGCCATAGCATGTCCCCCAACCCAACATTAAGGAGTATTTAAGTTACGTGAGGCGCATTGTTTCATTGTGCATGTATTTCTAAAGCCATGAATTCATCAGCAGTGATTATATTAGAAAGTAATATACTATCCTGTATTACGCGAAGCAATTCCAACAAAAGGTAATTCCAATTTCGATCTACTCTTGAAAATACATTCCAAAATGGAATTGACCCCACATTTATCACAGTTGTTGTTTGGTGCTACAATTCGCTCATCTGCCTGTCCAGTTTCGATATAGAATTGTGTAACACGTTTACCGTACGTTTTCGTGTATAATACGCCCCCATGTATAATAAGCACCCTGACTTTTGCTAAATTCTGATAGAATTCCTATATTACTATGTATAATACGCACCCCAACTTTTGACATTGACCCCTGATTTTTCGGCTTCTGATAGTTTGCTTGAAGCGACAAAGTTCGTTTGTGTGATGATCCTTGAATCTATCTCAGATTCGTGTAAGCCCTACGTATCTTTTATCTTAGACATAGCCTTAGCTTGACCATTGCGCAACTGATTAAATTTGTGCATGTTAGAACTTACTTTGCGTCATTCTGCTCTAAATTTAAAATTAGTACCAAGCTCTATTCTGATATGTTACACGCATACTTTCAACTGCAAAACATACATATGGTACAATCATCTTTATTTGCATTCACAACTTTAAACACGGAGTCACACTGGCTGATCCGTGGGTGTGGCATTGACTATTCAGGTTGTTCACGTGATTCGAGTTCGCCAATCATAGTGCTTTGGCACTCAGGGAGCAACACATGTTTGAGCGTATTAATCCGACACCGTCCACACATTTCTGCGTTATGTTATTCCCGGTCGGCGACACTCCCTTTCGCGTACGCTTCCCGCTCATTGACGTCATAGTACTAGTGTTCCAGTAGCGTTATCCATATCCGGTCGGACTTTTAAGTAAAAAATTAAGGAAAAAAATGCGTATTATACACGGAAATTTACGGTTATGGTGTCTTAAATAATTATATTTAGAATTAATATTATAATTTTAATAACATTTCGTAGATAATATTAATGATGTTTCATCCAAATAGTTGTTCTGGGACACTGTACAATGACATCATCAACAGTTTGCATAACATAATTTCCACTATCTGCAGTTTTTTCATTAAAACATGATCATATATTTTGGCTTCCACTACATTGTTATTTGTTGATAATATTCTGACATATTTAAAAAACTGTGTTCCTTTCTTAAAATTAGCATATGACTATGAGTCCAATCCACTTCTGCTAACACGGCGATTCATGTGTTTGACAAGGTGATGTCTATGTTCGATATCCCTGAAGTACTGAATTCAGATAACGGACCATATTTCAACAGTGAACATTTGCGCTCCTTTGCAACACATCTTGAAGTCAAACATCGTAAAGTGATCCCATATTGGCCCCGAGCAAAATGCTTCATGGGGAATCTTGGCAAAGTAGTCAAAGCTGTATCGTCGGATGGAAAACCTTGGAAACAAGAACTCAACAAGTGTCTTAGAAACTATCGTGCAACGCCCCACACCATAACCAACATGTCTCCATTTGCTGCTCTCTTCGGTCGCGAGCTGAAGATGAAGCTACCAGCTTTGTATCGACCAAACACCAGTGATCTGATCCGTGATGCAGACGACATAGCAAAAGCGAGAATGAAACTCTATGCTGACAATCGCTGTCATGCCAAGCCGTGTACATTTGCGAAGGGAGATGCTGTACTAGTGAGGCAACCTAAAATGAATAAACTCACACCAACATTCAACCCCGGACCATATCGCATAACACACAAGAAAGGATCGATGATCACTGCATCTCGCCCAGATCATGCTGTTACCAGGAATTCGTCTCGTTTCAAGAGAATTCCCAGTCAAACTGCAGACAACGAATATAGATGGTAAACTGTGGTAGACCATGCTTATTCATTATATTGTGTATGATAAATGTAAGGTATACCATTGTTTGCCTTTTTCAAAACACCATGGTATTTTACCATGGTTCACCTGTTTCAAAACGCCATGGCATCGACTATGGAATACGATGGTATATGTTCACAAGGGCCACACTATACAACAGACATATTAACGCACTAGAAAACGCACAAGGCAGACCCACCAAACAAGAACTCAGAACGTGAACTACACACACGGACTGGAAGATCTTAACATGCCAGACTCGGACTCAGAAGCATACAGAAGGAGGAGATGATAAATAATTCAAGCATACCACGTGGCACATGTAACATCAATAAAGGCGATTTATTCACAATTAACATTCAAAGCACACGCGGCCACAGTGAGAAATTATACAAGACAACCAGCTGGCTCGATGAAACAAAATACTCTTTCTCACAACGCGTCTTCCAGGACTGGATCGACCTTCCACACTCAGCTGTGGAATCGCACAATCTCCTCGCATAAATATACTGAATTATTAAGGGCATATTAGGATTGTGCATAAAAATACTACAGATTCTATTGAATTAGTTTATGTATACTTCAATTTTTTATTGATTAATATATAACTGTATAGAGTTCTACAGTGCATAGTAGAATATTATTATAGAAAACTATAGAATGCCACGAAGATAATTGCACAGAACATTCTATAACAGTTCTAGAAAAAATTTTCTGAAGTGTCTCCATAAAGTCTTTTAGTACATTCAACAAATATTCAATATATTTGGTTGGTAATGGAGGCGCCGAGTGTCTCCGCAAAAAAGTCTTATAGAACATTCTATAAATATCCAATAGATTTGTTTGGTATGAGAGGAACCGAGGAAACTCAGCGAGTCAATCTCACCTAACGTCAGTAATCCGAGTTGCAACGAAAAACCAGTTTCAAGCGGACTCATTTCCCAGAAGTTGACTTCACCGTAGTAGACAGCACAGAAGCCGACTTATTGTCTTCTGCTGCCACCAAGTCTTTTACTACGTTGTAGAAGGAGTCGGCAATGCTTGCTTCTGTGATCGACGCATTTGCGTCTTTCTCAACCTCGTCATTCGAATCACGCTTTTTACGAACTCCACCAAACAATTTCTTCCCGAATGACGCCGTTGTTGAGCCTACCGCTTTGCTGCCGACTTCTACGTTGGCGCCACCGCTGCAGCGAAAGGCAGCTGATATTGTACATTTCATATGACTACAAAAAACGTATTAAATGCAGCAGTAGAATGATTGAAACAACGTATTAGTATCGTGTTAACTGTACAGCTTCCACCAACACAGCAACATTTACGGCTCATTATAAAATTACTCCAAGCGTTCAAAATTCCTTAAAGCGAACTAAAAGTCATGATTCCAATCATTTCTCTGGTTGACTGAGGGCTGACATATTAAACAGCGCGACATGTAAACCTGTTATCCTAGACTACGCATGAAGTGATGCCGGTATACACAGAACCAAGGTAGAGTCTCAATCAAACGTGCTATTTTGTTGTAAAGTGGACTAGTTTAATAAACTAAGGCCAAAATATGTTACATAAGATGAGTTTGGACGCAAACTGCATGGCCATATCCTGTTAGCAAGTATAGAAATAGGTGTATACAATAAACATTTTCAATTGGCGACCGAAATTTGCTAGACTACTACTCTCGTGACGTATGGTTATCTAACAATATAGCGTGGCCCATGAAAATAAGATGCTGTGCGCTCAACAAGGTTTTCATAGTAAATTATTGGCGTGATATTCTTAATTGTAGTAGCAAATGGTTATGTTCTAGTAACTTTTATAGGTGCATAGGCCCAAAACCATGACTTTTGTTTCCCTTTAATAAACATGTTTAGTTATTTTTTAAAGTCACCCCTTTGGCAATTCCATAGAAATGTAGCTGCATATGAAATGGGGGTAGTTGTAAAAAGGGTAATTACGCGGAGACAACTGCGACTGCAGCAGCAATAGTGGACACATGTGATTTTCGTTTGTTGCGATTGTTGACGAGATATCGCACTTCCGGCCCCCAAGTTGTGCACAACACAACACGTTAAAGGTATCTATGTCATCATAAAATATACAATTGGTATTTGTATTATCACATTTTAATGCTAGATTTTGTTTAAAACATATTAGTAAACGTGTTATTGTTTGTTCCCTTTGTCTAAATTCCAAATGTGTTCATGTGTGATATGTAATAGCGGACAGCGTGTGTCGCCTATATTCCTGTTTCCCGTATCAAGATGTGAATTCCATGCCAACCGTCACTATGAGCATTCGTCCTCCACAACGCACCGTTACAAACTCCATATGTATGTAAGTGAACAAGGAAGCAAACGGTTTATCGACAGCCCACCATTTGTCCCTTATGCATAGCCATCCCTTATCAGATACATCCGGTAATTCAGTTTGTTCCTGCTCGCACTTAAGCTACTCGCATTTACACAATCAGTAAATCATTTGTTCCATTATCTAATTGTCCTCAGTAAGAAATAGCGTTTTCCTATATCCAATCTACACTGTTCGTTTATTACACCTACTCCGTATACCTTGAAGGTTTACTGCCTTCTTTATTAAAGAAATGTACGGCGATTAAAATTTGTTAAACTGGCTAAGGGTTTCGTATCATTAAAATTCTAAGTATGTTTGGTTATCAATGTACCGAAAACAGAAGTTAAGAAGATGGGTTACACCTGGATCGAAATAAATTATTTATGCTGCTAAACGACATTCTTATCTATTTTTTTCAATGTAAATACATTCATTCAATCATTCCACGCACAAAAAACATATATTCGTTTAAAATATTGTGTGTTTTTGCTGTTCAAAAAGCGCTGCTGATTGCATCCGCGGTGAGCGAAAATGTAGGTCACTCACTCTCAGAGCTGAAGACGCCGATGTAACTGGGCGCTAGTTGGATTAAAAAAGTGCGCAAAAATGTTTTTTTAAGAATGTATGTTTTTAGTCCGTGTAATGATGTTGAATAATTGAATGTATGTATAAGCGACGTAAATAATGTAGTTCATGATTAACGACAGAAACTACATTTTTAATAACTCGACACGTCATGGCGGCGATGGTGGTACAACGGTAGTACGAAAACACGAATTCGTTACCGGTAAACGTAGCAGTCAAAACACAAACCAGACATTTGTTAACGAAACCATCAACGTATACTACAGATATGTTCGATTTTTCGCTAAATGATTCTATAAACGAAGCGAGCGAAACGATTGGACTTTCCAGCAGCATCTTACATGACATACCTTGTCGCTGCGGTTGTTCCGGCGGTTGTCGCAGCTGTTCCTGCTGCTGTAGATGCCGCGGCCCCAATGACTGCCGCGGAGGCAACACCGGTGGCGGCGACACCAGCCGCGACTCCCACCGCGACCAGTGTTTTCGTTTTTGGGCTCCACCCGGTACTGTTGCCCATGGCGGTAGTTTTAACGGGCCATTGGCAATAAAAACCTTCATAACCAGCGGGGCATAAGCAAGTGATTCCGACTTTTTCGGAGTAGCGACACGTTGCACCGTTTTGGCATTTATGGTCTAGACAGGTTTGTCGTTTCTCGCAAAACCAACTCTTCCAGCTGTCAGCACAAACACATGTGACTCCCCTGCCGCCCGCCTTCGCATTAATGCAGGTCGCTCCATTTTGGCACGGAGCATCGCTACATCGGTAATGCTTTGGACAGCGATAAATAACACCGTAATACACATCGTTATTTGAAGTAGAGGGCTTGAGGGTTAGGGTGGCGTTATCATCACTATACGTACATGACGTATGTCTCCCAAGTTCAGTAAACCAGTAGCTGAACACAGCGCCAACGCAACGTGGGATCTTCATACACCAATCGCTGCAATTCCCTTCACTTTTTACATCGCCTTCTGCATATCGAAGTCCTCCTGAACTTTCGGAAAATTGTTCGTTTAGCAGTGTCTGAAACTGATCTTGACACTGGGATGCCTCGCGCGTGCTTCTCACTCGCGCTTTGACATTGACGCCGCCAGAGGTGACATTCGACGTGACATGGCCATCTGCGTTCGTTTGGTACAAACTAGAACGTAAGAGCAAAATGATCGTAGTTGTTAGAACTGGAATCATAGATATTATTGACGCGGTGGCCGTCGTGACGTCACACACCCGACGTCACGACGTCGTCATCGCTCTGTAGGGGAAGTTAGGGTAATTCGTAACCCTGAACTCAAGCTAACTGCTCAAGCTTACATGAAATCGTCACAAAAGTTATATTGTCGACTGAAACTACGTCCTTAATCCCAACAATAAACACAAATGATACACGTTTTAGTAAAGGACGTTAATAAGAACCGAAAACATTAATACATTAAACGTATGTGGTTGATTTGCTAGTTTATATTTATTTATATAGAGATGAATAACAAATTAACATAACGGCCAATTTTACTAAAATGGCGTTACTCCTTGTCTGTGAAATTGTGGTTTTGATAGCAGTTTTGCTGTTGATGTAGCTGTTATTACGTCACATATTTCGCAAATTTGCTCGGGACCCCCACTGTTTTGCCTTTTTTACAGAGGTAAATATTAAGTGAAACTGTGACATTACCCCTTGTTGGCTAATGTTTAATATATTGTCGAAGCTGAGCTAAAATGTGTTTTCCGCAAGTAAACACCATTTATGAGGCCTCATAGACGGGCTTATGGTGTATTTATATTTTTTCCTTAAATATAATTATCTTCTATGTTACTTACTCAGGACCCCCATCACTTTTTTGCCTTTTCTATAGAGGTAATAATAGATGAACATTTTTACTGAAGTGACATTACCCTTTGTGGGGTAATATTATCGAAGTTGAGTGACATTTTGAAAATAATATAGAGTGGAGTACACAGTTCATACGAAAGATATTTAAGTACAGCGGATGGTTTGTCATTCGGGCTAAGGCTGAACTTGTGGTAGCTTACGCTAGTTTTGAGTGTAGGGGATGTACGAAGATGAAGGAACTTGAAGTGGAGTTGGAACAGCTGAGGCTGCTCGTTGTGGCAATGATGAGAAGGAAGCAGGTGGGTTGTGCCAGTGGTTCCGGTGGGGGGGGACAGTAGATGATAAAGTAGGGGAAGACGACGAGAGAGATGTTAGGAAGAGCGATGGGAGTGAGGGAGAAGGGAGGGAAGGTGTCAGGAGGGAAGACGACGGGAGCGCAAGGGTTAGCCAGGAGACGGGAGGGAAAGGTGACAGGTTGGTGGGTGAGAGAGAGAGAGACTGATAACAGTCTGCCAAGTGACAAGGCTGCAGGACAGAATGTGATGGAAGGGATCCACTGGAAGAGCTATTCTGAGGCAGTGATAGAGGGGTGAGAAAGAGAGCGATGGTATTTATGAGGGACTCAATAGTTAGGAAGACCGACAGAGTCTTAAACAAGGGAGATGATGTGGTGGTTTGCTTGCCTGGGGCCAAAATAGAGGCGATAACTAAGAGGGTAGAATACATCGTGGGTTCTGGCAAGGGTGGATCTGTTTTAGTACACGTAAGGAAAAATAACGTAGAGAGGGAGGGTACAACTGCCATAGTTAGGAAATACAGGATGTTGGTCAGAACACTAAAGCAGACGCGGGTTGAGCAGGTAATGCTGTCAGGGATTTTACCAGTAATAGGAAGGAGGGGTCACATATATCGAAATTGCCGGGGGATGGCAATTAACACGCTAGTCCAGAAGCTATGTAGGGAAGAGGTAGTTGGATTTGTGGGGAAGTTTTGTTTGAAGTGCTGGTATGCACATGAAGGATAGGTTTCATCTAAGTGGAAAGGGGCAGCAGTATTTGCGGATGGACTCACAGCAGCAGTAGACAGTGGCATGGGTAGCATATAAAATGGGGGATGCTGTACTAGGTAGAACCACACAAGAAAATGACTTAGGCCTAACATTTAGTGCTGACATGAAAGTTTCAGAGCAATGTGGGATTGCTGCTTCAAAAGGAAATCAAATTCTACGGCTAATTAGAACTATCACGTATAAAGAGAAACATCTAATTGTACCCCTGTACAAAGCAACAGTTAGACCACATTTGGAATATTGTATACAAGCATGGAGGCCGTATCGTAAAAAGGACATAGACAAGCTAGACAGAATACAACGAAGAGCAACTGAAATGATTCCAGAACTGAGAGACCTTAGTTACGAAAGCGACTTATTACAATGTGGTTTGACAACACTAGAGACCAGGAGACTAAGAGGAGACCAAATAGAAGTGTTTAAAATAGTGAACGGTTATGAGGATGTTGATAGGAATATGTTCTTCAAACTTAAAGAAGGCAGTAGAACCAGAGGACATAAAGCAGCATTAGTTAAGAAGCAGTGTAGGTTGGACATGTGAAAGTACTCTTTCTCACAGAGGGTGATAAATGAATGGAACAAACTGCCAAATGATTGTGTTAGAATATATTTAAAAATAAAATTGATAAAGGCGGGCTACACATAGATGACAAAATTGTTGGACTCTCGATAAACCAATGGCTTCCTTGTCCACTTGCAATCTGGAACCTGTTGTTTGGGATGGCAATCTTGTTAAATCTTATTAAATCTTGTTAAAATCTTGTTAAATCTTATTAAACATGAATTTACGCAGTTCTACCGGCTATTCATCAGGGCTGTCGTACACCAGTTCTACCGGCTTTTCATCAGGGCTGTCGTACACCAGTTCGACGGGCATTGTAATCTCGCGTCCATATGTCAGCATACTCGACCGATACGACCGATACGACATCAGAAACAGTAGCAGCTTCTGGTCCCAAGTATCTTGGTGTTCTCCGATGAACATCGCAAGCTGCCGCCCTAGAGTCCGATTGTACCGCTCCACCACGCCGTCAGACTGCGGGTGTAGAGTCTGGTTGTACCGCTCCATCACGCCGTCAGACTGCGGGTGTAGAGTCTGATTGTACCGCTCCACCACGCCGCCAGACTGCGAGTGTAGAGTCTGATTGTACCGCTCCACCACGCCGTCAGACTGCGGGTGTAGAGTCTGATTGTACCGCTCCACCACGCCGTCAGACTGCGGGTGTAGAGTCTGATTGTACCGCTCCACCACGCCGTCAGACTGCGGGTGTAGAGTCTGATTGTACCACTCCAACACGCCGTCAGACTGCGGGTGTAGGGTCTGATTGTACCGCTCCACCACGCCGTCAGACTGCGGATGTAGAGCAGTCGTCCTCGTCTTGTGGATGCCCAAAAACTGGCACATCTTGGTGAACACAGCACACTCGAAATTTCGCCCTTGATCAGAATGGATCTCCGCTGGCACACCGTATCGAGATATGAACTCGTTGACGAGTACTAAAGCAACTGTACCAGCCTCTTGATTAGACAACCCATAGGCTTCCGGCCACTTTGTAAAATAGTCCATCACTACCACCACTTCTGTTGGTCATGGTGTTGAGCGTATGCTAATACCTGGCTGGGAAATGGTGACCTGCGAATTAACAGCCTACGGGGCCCAAGCCCATAAAGTGTGGGTGAACGTATCTTGTAGGGCGTAGAGTTATATCCTATATATTATGAACGATAGATAGATAGATAATTTGTTTTTCTTATTTATTTATTTTAAGTTATTTATTTATTTTCTTTCTTTTTGTTGTATATATTGTTATTGATCCATCCTTGTTTTTATAGCGCTTTTAGTGCAATGTTGCTAAGCTTATGCTTTGGGCCACTTTTCATCTTTTGATGGTATCACCAGGCCCCTCAACTTCAGTATAAAAACACAGGTGTCGGCTCCCAGCCTTGGTCTCCGGGAAAGGACCCATGAAGTTCAGCGCTATCCTCTCCACAGGACAACCCACTTCATATTGCTGCAGTGGTGATCTTGCCTTCTTGCCAGTGCCCTTCTTCGCAGAGCATATGTCACATCGCCTACACCATGCATCTGCATCTACACGACGTTTCGCCCAGTAGAAGCGTTGGCGCAAATTCCCCAGTGCCTTATGGCCTCCCGTCGGTTTGTCGCGAAGCTAACGCAGTATCACTGCTCTTTCGGTTTTGGGCAAAATAAATTGCCACAAAACAATATCGATATACCTAGGCGAATTCCAGCTCCGGTAGAGAGCTCCCTCTCGCATCTGGAGGCTGTCCCACTTCGCCCAGTCTTCGCTCATCGCGGACACATCTGCCCAACTTGGCCGCTGTCCCAGGTCTTTCAATTTCAAGACAGGTCCAATAGTGGCATATGCGAACTGCTGCTCAGTTAGTGACTTCGACTCAATTTCAGTATCTCTCAAAGCGTGGTATGACTCTTTCCCGCGCGATGGATCACCTTAAAGTCATACTCTGTCCCTCTGGGTTCTAAAACCTCAATAGCCTTTGCAGGGAGGAGTGATCACTGCTCACAAGAAACTTGCGGCCATTTAGGTAGTGGTGAAATTGTCCTACGGCTGTGACGACTCCAAGCAGCTTTTTCATAGTGACGCAATAGTTTCGCTCAGTTTTTCGAGTACGGCTGTAGCATGCGACGACCAGCTCTTTTCCATCCCACCCGTGGGATAAGACGCAGCCGATCCCTACATCACTGGCGTCAGTGTCCACTATGAAGTCACCACCACTCCCAGGAGACGCCAACACTGTTGCCGCAGTCAGTGCTTGCTCCAGACGTTGACATGCGGCAGCACACTCATTTTTGCAAACAAATGCCTTTCCTGTTAATCGATGAAGGACTTAGCGATTGCAGCGAACTTGGGCACAAATCTCCGGTAATATGTACACAGAAACGGCGAACAGCCTTGTGTTCGGCACGGGGCCACTCGTCTATGGCAGCGGATATGTAGAAATGCCGTTAGCGCTGATGACATGTCCGAGATATGCGACCACCCGACGAAAAAGGTTAAATTTCTTAGGGCTGAGTTTAAGTTCAGCACAACTAAATCGCCTCAGCACCTCTCGTAGGCAGCGCACGTTGTCAGCGAATGGTCTGACATGTACCAGGATGTCGTCCATGGCAATCAACGAAGCACTAGTTCCATGAGACTCTTAAAGGTCGTTGGTGCGTTGTAAAGGCCAAATGGCATGACCAGAAACTGCCAGAGTCCAGTACCAATGGAGAACGCAGTCTTCTACTTGTCCACTTCGTCCATCTCCACCTGCCAGAAGCCACTTTTCGGGTCCAGAGTGCAGAACCACGAAGAACCTTTCCGAAGAGTCTTTCCGAGTCAAGTCATTCAGCAGGCGATAGAAAACACAAAAACGCGTAGCGCTGGCCTTTTTCTTAACCCTGACGATGGGTGAAGACCACGCGCTAGCAGAAGGCTCCATTACCCCTTGCTTCAGCATGGTGTCAACCTCAACCTGTGCATTCTCTTGTTTCCCCAGCGGTAATCGGCGGGGAGTGTGACGTATCGGTCGAGCACCACCAGTGTCTATCGTGTGCTTCGTGACGTTGGTGCGGCCGAGGCCGTTCGGCGAGGAGGTGAAAGCATCTTGAAATTCGAACAGCAGTTCCATGAACATCCGCCGCTGCTCTGATTCCAGATCTTTGTTAATGTTGTTGTGCAAGTCCTCCAGATGAGGAGGCAGAATGCTACCCTATCCGCTGGGTATGCCGGTTTCTTCTTTCTTGACATAGCAGACTGCGCAACAGCTGAAGACCACTGTACCCTTCTTTAGATATATAGGGTTCTCGGTGGTGTTCGCAAGTCGAACTGGAACGACGTCATTCGAGCAGTCAACCAGCGTCCTGCCCACCACAAAGCCATTCGAAGCGTCATCAACTGGTTCGACTACACCCAGACCATCGTACACATTTCCCGCTACCATCACAGCCGGCGCAATTACTTCTATTTTGTAGCGTTACGTACGTCTGGATGATCGTCCTTGAATGGCGCCGCCCGCTTTTCCAGAAGCAACTTTTGCACTCCTTCGGCCACGAAATGTAGCGTATCTTTCAACTGTTCTCGTTTGACGCGGAATCCTCAGTCACTGTCATGGCTCGCATGCTTGGGCTTTGCCGCACCGCCATATTGTACGACTCGACCTCCATGGCGAGGCGCAGAGCTTCGGGTAAGACAGTTGGCCTGGCCTTCATCAAGCGGATGCGCAGGTCGTAATTGACTAAAGCGTCTATGAACTGTTGTTTGGTTTGTCCGTCTTGCAGGCTTGATGGAACCTACCTATACACAAGACGAGATAGACGCTCTGCGTCATCCGCCAGTTCAGGCAAAGGATCACCTTTGCGCGCCCGACGACTACGGAGCTTCAAGCGACTCAGTTCCCGCTTCCCTGTCGTTCCAAACACAGTCTCCAGAGGTGTTACGAGGGAGCAGTAGCTGTATCGCTTCGTGCTGTCCATGTCACCTAGCACATTGGCTGCTGAACCTTCCAAATTGGTGGCTAAGAAAGCAGCTTTCTCAGCTACATTCCAGTCATTAAGCTCCGCTACTATTTCAAACTGTGCGTGGTAGCTCTCCCAGGTCCTCTTGCCGTCGAACTTCGGCGGACGCTGATGATTGTGCCCACCCAGAGAAGACCGAGATATCGGTGTAGGGGTGACATGTGCTGGCACGGACGGTGGCGCAGTATTGCTGAGTCGAGTCGTTTCACTCAGGCCGACCTCCAAATGTTTGAGCCGACTCTCCAGCTGGGACGCCTGGACCGCGAGATGTGATGTCTTTTCTTCCAGCTTCCCTTGCAGCTTCTCTTCCAGCTATTCTTCCAGCTACGACGTCTTTTCCTCCAGCTTCTGCTCGAGCTGGTTGATTTTGGCCGTCACTGTGATGTATAATGCCTGGACAGGCTCCAGTTGTTGCAGCTGTAACTGCTGTTGCTGCTGCTGCAGCTGCTGTAGTCCTTCTTCTCTCTCCTGCCGCTGCTGTAGCTGCGTATGTTGTAACATGTTGGCGAACGCCTGCTTGTCAGTGGCTATTACTGCCGCTTCTCGCGGTTTTGATGGCTATCCTTGCAGCGACTTCCGGGGAGCAGCACGTCTAGTTCTAAATGCGCAGTCCACTCACCGAATTCCCGCTTCTGTCACCAAATGATGCATGACCCCCGAGGGGTATGGGGTTCGTTATCGGAATTAACCAGACAAATCGCTCCACCAACTTAAAAACGGCAATGCACTTCCTCGGTATCCGGGTAAAAGCTTTCAGGACACCATGGGGATCATCTCGAACCCGGTATACCAGAAAATCATAGCATAGCAATTTCTGTAACAAAATTGTGTGTAAACGATTTACCCCACGAACGTTTGGACAGACCAGTAGCAGCTTCAAGTAGCTGTATACTGACGATTGGAAATATTACCCCGACAATCTACCACCTTAAAGGTGTGCATCTTCTTAACGTTAATGAATACCAAGATCTTGGTGTGATAGTGGGTGATAAGCGTTTATTTAAACAGCACAATTCGTCTATTTGTCGCAAAGCTTACATCACAATCAATGTTATTTTTATAACACCGATGCTGTCATTAAGGCATATAAGGGAGAGTTGCCGGGATTGGACCAGTGCCTCGATCGGACTAGTGCTGTGTATTCCATATTTCTGTAAACTGTGGCGTCCTCTATCGATTATGTCATTCATCAGTGGCATTTCGGAAATAGCGAAATAGCGGTATTTTTTAATATGTCACACAGAAAGTAGGTTTTCTATGCCGCCGACTTAATAATAAGGCGTGATTGGTTATCAGTACAGCACCCCCTGGTTATACTTACAGGCTAAACAATTTTTCCATCACGATTATAGGAGCCCAACTTAAGTGCCAATAATAAGAATTTAAAAATGGTTGTCGTCTGCTTGTGATGACAATACAATATTGTTAACACGTGTAATTCCACGATTGGACCACTGCAGTTGCCACAATTGGACCAGTGACCCACATAAGGATATACCGTCAATATATGTATGTAATTATTCTAACATAGTTTATTGATTACCAGAAAGTAATATTAGACAATGGAACAATTATAATAATACAAATAAAGGAAGTTGTTAAGCGGTCCAATCGAGAGAACTTGTAACAGAACACATTTGGTCACTAGTAAATATACATTGTTTCGGACTACCAGAGACTTGGTATATTATGAGGGTTTACATACATTTTGTGAAAATATATCAAGATAAGAATTGGCTGCGTCTTATTGACTAAAGAAGGCCTTATTTGCTAAATAAAAATAAACAACAATAACTTTCCAGTTATAATTGGATTTTATTTTACAGATATGTATTAATTATGACAAAGAAGTACTGCAAATAGGATCCACCTGAGATGAACCTTGCTATTGGCGCAATAAGAAGAGAAGATATGGGGTTAAATGTAGCAAGCAAAGCATATGATATACCGAAGGCAATACTCTCGCGACATGAGAAAAATCAAAACGTGTACGCCAATGAGGATATACAATTTCATGGAGAAGTACCTTGCCTAGGAGATAAGTTACAAGACGACTTGGTAAGCCATTGCTTGGCTTTAGAAGAACGGTATTGACGATGGGTGATCTACGTTGTCTGTCGTTCCAAATTGCCGAAAGCAATAGCATTTCTCACGCCTTTTCGAAAACAGATGCCATGGCTGGGAAAACGTGGTACTATGGATTTATGAGACGTCACCCTGAACTATCTCTATGGCAACCAGAACGCACAACAATGGCGAGGACACAAGGCTTTAACAAGCGAAGAGTTTTTTAACTACTTGAGGGCATTTATGATCGTGAGAAACTGACACCACTAAATATGGACGAGACAAGCCTTTCTACTGTACAAGATGGACAGCGAAAAGTAGTAGGGCTCTGTGGGAAAAACAAGTTGGGGCGTTGACCAGCCAGGATAGAGGCGAAAGTGCAACTTGTGTAGTGTGCTTAAATGCTGCTGGAAACTACGTTCCACCAATGGTCATATATAAACGGAAGAGGATGAACATAGACAAATGGTGGACCTCCGGGGGTTGTCTATTCATGCCAAGATAAAGGCTGGATGTCCAACGAGGGGTTTGTTACTTGGCTAAAATATTTCGAAGATGTTGTTAAACCAACGAAGGATGATACTATTGTGCTCATGCTCGATGGCCACATGACCCACACAAAGAATTTGGTTTCAATTGAGATAGCTCTGGAAGCTGGAGTGGTCATGGTCTCACTTCCGCCACACACGACCTACCGACTACAGCCTTTGGGTGTGGCCTTTGTCGGACCGTTTGGGAAATACTATGATGATGCATTGAGGATGTGGATGAGAGAAGATGTGGGTAGACCCGTGACATTGCAAGTCGCCGAAATTCTGAATGTGGCGTACAGAAAAGCTTCTTCCATCCAGAATTCTGTTAGAGGCTTCAGGAAGACAGGTCAGTGGCCATTGTCCATAGACTTATTCCAAGACTCCGACTTCGCTGTTGCTATGGTAACTTATGCAATCACCGAAGCTGCACAAGAGCACAACCCTACGCCACCTCTGACCCCAGTTGTTGCAGCTCCAGCACTGACAGCTGCTGCCACGGAAGCTGTACCAGAGTTATGCTCACCGCTACCGCTGCCTATGCTGATGTCAACAGGACATGGTTACAACCAGCGCAAGGAGTTTGGAACTTGTTATTGATCTGTCGCCTCTAAAAATCTATGGTCCGAAAACGGACATTAACAACATTCCATGCGTGTGAGTTTACTTGCAGTCGCTACAGGAACAACTTGGTTGAGAAAACAATGATGCCAAACAAATCAAAGCCGGATCGAAGAAAGAAACTATTTAAACAAAGCAAAGTCGGGCCAGAGAAAGCTATGCCTACTAGACATGTAACCACCGAAGAGCCCGGTACTTCTAAAATAACTGCAACTCAATCGAGAGCATACAAAAGTTCTGATCCACCCAAACCTAGTCGATTGCAGCTCATCAAGGACAGCGAAGGCTGCAGAACTGGTCAATGGTGCGTCATTTTGTACGTTGATAAAATCTATCCAGGCATAATGCGACGAGTAATGGATGGGACGAAAAACACTGGTGGTGCAGTGCGTGCAGACTGTGGGACAGAAAATGTTCCGATGGCCTCTGAAGGATGACATCGCAGAATTCGAATTGCAAGAGATCATTTCAGCTATTCAAGAGCCTTTGTCAGTCACTAACCGAAACCTGCGCATCAACCCGCTAGTGTGGATGGAACTAGATAACTATGAACATTAGGCCCTGTTAGCAATGCAGTTGACACTTTGCAGGTCTAGTGCGACGAGTAATGGATGTGATGAAAGACTCGATGGTGCCAGTGCATTCAATTGCGAAACAGAACATGTTCTGATGGGCTCTTAAGGATGTCTGTCAGTTCCACTAGCCTATCCCGGAGCCAATGACAGAAGACTATGAGCATTAAGCCCTGTTAACATTTCATTAGACGTATTACGTATTAATTCAAAGTGTGGTTTACGTAATGTGTTTATTGGTCCAGTCGAAGAAGACATGTGGCATTGTGTAGGGTGGATGGAACTACAAATATTGTGAACACTTGGATTTATTAGTATAATGTATTTGACTAGTGATTATTATTGTTATAATGAACACAATATATTAAATACGGATCAATTCATAATTATGCTTAGACCTATATAATCATTTTGGTCCAATCGAAAACATTGGGTGGTCCAATCGAGGAAATCGTATCCACGATTGGACCGTTTTGTATTTTTTTAAATAATTTTTTTCAAAAGTCATCAATGATTTTCCTGTGATTTATAGCTTGGTATTGAAAATAAAATATAAACTCTGTGCTAGTATATTGTCTACTGCAATTCCATTTGTTTTTGCGCCTATATTCAAGTTTATCGTTAGGGGTCCCAATCCTGGCGACTCTTCCCCTAAGTCATTTGTCCGCCCTGTGCTGGAATACTGTTCAACGGTATGGAACCCATACATACCAGCCAGGCATTACTTGTGCATGACTGACCAGTTAGAGAATATGCAACGGCTCTTTACACGCCGGGTATATTACCTTTGTAAGTCGATACCAATCACGGTTACATAGAAAGACTCGAATATCTTAAACCAGAGTCTCGAAGTCCGCAGGATTTATACTAACGTGGTCATGGTATACAGTATCATGGTCATGGTATACAGTATCATGGTCATGGTATACAGTATCATGGGCATGGTATACAGTATCCTACATGGACATGTCAATGTATCTGAAAATACCACAATTTCGACTAGAGGTGAGTAATTTCAGATTAAAACAGCACCCTTTAGACTTAATATAACTAAACCTATTTTTGCAAATGTGTATTGTATTCATTAGAATGTTACCCATGGTACACAATTTCTTGACATTGTTGATCCTAAATAAACAATCATTCAATCAAACATTCAGTTCTCTACCATCGGCTAGGAGTTACTTAATTTGCCTACCAATACACCAGGCGTCAGCTTTACAAGTAACATAGAAGATAATTATATTTAAGGAAAAAAATATAAATACACCATAAGCCCGTCTATGAAGCCTCATAAATGGTGTTTACTTGCGGAAATCACATTTTAGCTCAGCTTCGACAATATATTAAACATTAGCCAACAAGGGGTAATGTCACATTTTCAATTAATATTTACCTCTGTAAAAAAAAGGCAAAACAGTGGGGGTCCCGAGCAAATTTGTGAAATATGTGACGTAATAACAGCTACATCAACAGCAAAACTGTTATCAAAACCCCAATTTCACCGACAAGGAGTAACGCCATTTTAGTAAAATTGGCCGTTATGTTAATTTGTTATTCATCTCTATATAAATAAAAAAAATCAGCAAATCCACCACATACGTTTAATGTGTTAATGTTTTCGGTTCTTATTAACGTCCTTTACCAAAAAACATGTATCATTTGTGTTTATTGTTGTGATTAAGGACGTAGTTTCAGTCGACAATATAACTTTTGTGTTGATTTCATATTACGGCTGCGATGCGCGGTTAGCTTGATTTCATGGGTACGAATTGCCCGAACTTCCCCTACAGAGCGATGACGACGTCGTGACGTCGGGTGTGTGACGTCACGAAAGCCACCGCCTCAATAATATCAATGATTCCTGTTCTAACAACCACGATCAACTTGCTCATATGCTGTAGTTTGTACCAAACGATCGCCAGTGTCCCTGTCACGTCGAATGTCACCTCAGGCAACGTCAGTGACAAAGCGCGAGTGAGAAGCATGCGCCAGACGTCCCAGTGTCAAGATGAGCTTGAGATAGTTTCATTAAATTCAACTGGAGGATTTGCACCAGACACTGTACGTTTGGGAAAGAATTGCAGCGATTCGTGTTTAAAGAGCATACGTTGCACTGGCGCTGTGTTAACGAAGTTGCACCATGTGGAGTTTACGAGTTGTACTAAAAGTAGTGATGAAACCCCCAGGAAGCATGTGGCCATTACTAATGGTGACCGTGTTTACTACAGGGTTATTTTTCGCTGCCCAGAGCATTACCGATGTAGCGATGCTCCGTGCCAAAATGGAGCGACCTGCATTAATGCGAAGGCGGGCGGCACGGGAGTCACATGTGTTTGTGCTGACGGCTGGAAGAGTTGGTTTTGCGAGAAACGACAAAACTGTCTAGACCATAAATGCCAAAACGGTTCAACGTGTCGCTACTCCGAAAAAGTCGGAATCACTTGCTTATGCACCGCTGGTTATGAAGGTTTTTATTGCCAATGGCCCACCGCCACCGCCACCGCCACCGCCATGATTATGACGGAGGGCAACAGCGCTGTATTGACTGTAACTGGGAAAACACTGGTGGTGGTGGGAATAACGTCTGGTGTCATCGCCACCGGTGTTGCCTCCGCGGCAGCCATTGGGGCCATGACATCTACAACAGCAGGAACAGCTGCGACAACCGCCGGAACAACCGCAGTGGCAAGGTATGTCTTGTCAGACGCTGCTCAAAGGTCCAGTCGTGTCGCTCGCTTCGTTGTTAGAATCATTTCGCGAAAAATCAAACATTCCTATAGTATATGTTGATGGTTTCGTTAACCAGTGACTGGTTTGTTACGTTTACCGATAACGAGCTCGTGTTTTTGTACTACCGTTGTACCACCATTGCCGTCATGATGTGTCGACTAATTAAAACTAGAGTTTCTGTCGGTAATCATGAACTAATTATTTACGCCGCTTATACATTCATTCAATTATTCCACATCATTCCACGTACAAAAAACATACTCTTCCAAAAACATGTTTGCTCACTATTTTAATCCAACTAACGCCCCGTTACTTCGGCGTCTTCAGCACTGAGAGTGAGTGACCTACATTTTCGCTCACCGCGGATGCAACCAGCAGCGCTTTTTGGACAGCAAAAAACACACAATATTTAAAAAGAATATATGTTTTTGTGTGTGGAATGATTGAATGAAACTATTTACATTGAAAAAAATAGATAAGAATGTCGTTTAGCAGCATAAATAATTTATTTTGTTCCAGGTGTAACCCATCTTCTTAACTTCTGTTTTCGGTACATTGATAACCAAACATACTCAGAATTGTAATGATACGAAACCCCTAACCAGTTAAAAAATGTAATCGCCGTACATTTCGTTAATAAAGAAGGCAGTAAACCTTCAAGGTATACGGAGTAGGTGTAATAAACGAACAGTGTAGATTGGATATAGGAAAACGCTATTTCTTACTGAGGACAATTAGATAATGGAACAAATGATTTACTGATTGTGTAAATGCGTGTAGCTTAAGCGATGGCTATGCGTAAGTGACAAATGATGTGCTGTCGGTAAACCATTTACTTGTTCACTTACATATTGAGTTTGTAACGGTGCGTAGTGGAGGACGAATGCTCCTAGTGAGGGTTGGCAAGGAATTCACATCTAGATGCGGAAAACAGTATCGGCAACACACGGGGCGACAGCCGCTATGTTGGTTGTATTCAAATATGCCCACAATTATCCAAATATGTTCACTTCTGGCTCGCAACGACACGCTGCCCGCTATCACATTTCACACATAAACACATTTGAAGACAGAGAAAACAAACGATAACACATTTACTTCTAATATGTATTAAAACAACTAGCATTAAAATGTGATAACACTATGGTTTATTTTATGATGACATATATATCTTTACCGTGTTGTGGTGTGCACCATTTGGGGGGCATGAAGTGCATTATTTCGTCAACTATCGCATCAAGCGAAAATCACGTGTGTCCACTATTGCTGCTGAAGTCGCAGTTGTATCCGCGTAATTACCCTTTTTACCACTATCCCCATTTGCAGCTACATTTCTATGGAATTGCCAAAAGTGTGACTTTACAAAAATATCTAAACATCTTTATTAAAGAGAAACAAAATGTGTGGTTTTGGGCCTAAGCACTTATAAAAGTTACTAAAACATAACCATTTGCTACTACAATTAAGAATATCAAGCCAATGGTTTAGTATGAAAATCTTGTTGAGCGCACAGCATCTTATTTGCATGGGCCACGCTATATTGTTAGATAACCCTACGTCACGAGTGTAGTAGTCTAGCAAATTTCGGTCGCAAATAAAAATGTATTCCTATACTTGCCAACAGGATATGGCCATGCGGTTTGCGTGAAAACTCAACTTATGTAACATATATATTTACTAAACTAGTTCATTGTGTGACAAAATAGCACGTTTGATTGAGACTCTAACTTGGTTCTGTGTATACCGGCATCACTTAATCCTTCATGCGTAGTCTAGGATAACAGGTTTATATGTCGCGCTGTTTAACATGTCAGCCATAAGTCAACCGGAGAAATGATTGGAATCATGACTTTTAGTTCGCTTTAAGGAATTTTGGAGTTTTGGAGTAATTTTATAATGAGGCGTAAATGTTGCTGTGTTAGTGGAAACTGTACAGTCAACACGATACTAATACGTTGTTTCAATCATTCTACTGCTGTATTTAATACGTTTTTTGTAGTCATATGAAATGTACAATATCAGCCGCCTTTCGCTGCAGCGGTGGCGCCAACGTAGAAGTCGGCAGCAAAGAGGTAAGCTCAACAACGGCGTCATTCGGGAAGAAATTGTTTGGTGGAGTTCGTAAAAAACGTGATTCGAATGACGAGGTTGAGAAAGACGCAAATGCGTCGAGCACAGAAGCAAGCATTGCCGACTCCTTCTACAACGTAGTAAAAGACTTGGTGGCAGCAGAAGACAATAAGTCGGCTTCTGTGCTGTCTACGTCGGTGAAGTCAACTTCTGGGAAATGAGTCCGCTTGAAACTGGTTTTTCGTTGCAACTCGGATTACTGACGTTAGGTGAGATTGGCTCGCTGAGTTTCCTCGGCGCCTCTTTTACCAAACAAATCTATTGGATATTTATTGAATGTACTAAAAGACTTTATGGAGACACTTCAGAAAATGTTTTCTAGAAATGTTATAAAATGTTCTGTGGAATTATCTTTGTAGTTCCATAGTTTCCTGTAATAAATTTCTACTATGCACTGTATATAAATCAATAGAAAATTTAAGTAGACATAAACTAATTCAATAAAATCTGTAATATTTTATACACAATCCTAATATGCCCATAATAATTCAGTATATTGTTTTTTTATTTTTATAGAATTATATATATTTGTTTGCTAACAGTTACCGAGATTACGTTCGTCGGAGTATGCATTGTCTACGCATTGCTGGCAGTGTCGGTATCATTACGATTGCCTACCTGGATCTTCGTGTTCCAGAGAGCATCAAGTCTTTCTTGAAGGATATTGTGTGCTTCCACGGTTGAGTGTGGAAGTCGCTCCAGTCCTGGAAGACGCATTGTGAGGGTAGTTTGTTGCATCGAGCCAGCTGGGTGTCTTGTATAATTTCTCACTGTACCGCGAGTGCTTTGAATGCTAATTGTGAATAAATCGTCTTTGTTGATGTCATATATGCCACGTGGTATGCTTTAATTATATGTCAGCTCCTCCTTCTGTATGCTTCTGAATCTGAGTCTGTCATGTTAAGTTGTTCCAGTCCGTGTGTGTAGTTTACGTTTCTGAGTTCTTGTTTGGTGGGTCTGCCTTTTGCGTTTTCTAGTGCGTTAATATGTCTGTTGTATAGTGTGGCCCTTATGAACATATACCATCGTATTCCATAGTCGATGCCATGGCGTTTTGAAACAGGTAAACCATGGTAAAATACCATGGTGTTTTGAAACAGGCAAACCGTGGTATACTATACATTTAGCATACACAAAACTTGAATAAGCATGGTCTACCACAGTTTACCGTGTAATGTCATGGTATGCCAATGGAATAATGCCATGGCTTTCCATGTAATACCATATACTATAAAGAAATACCACGTGATTCCATAGTATACCATGTAATTCCATGGCATGCTTTCATAAGGGGTTTCTGCATACTAAATTCATGTGACAACATGTCACATGCCAAAGCCATGTGACAGTAGTCATCCAAATTATGACAATTTTACTATTGGTAGCAACGGCGCTTAGATGGATATATATATATACAACTTTTCCAAGTTGGCGCCGATAAGTTTTTCAGTATCACGTCCTTTTTTGATGAGCCTAGACGTATTAGACGGTCCCCCGGTGGTGAAAATACGTTACAGTTGGGCGACATCGTAGAAGTGCAACACCATGGCATCGGGACAGTTGCCTATAAAATGGGCGAGCGTGAAAAATCCCTGCAGGCACGTCGTATCGACGTTGAGTAACAATGTTGTAGCAATGTTGAAAACTAGCTGGATTTGAAAGTTGTATCAACGTCATGTTTCCACGTTGTACAGACGTCGGGTATCAACGTTGTAGCAATGTTGAAAATTAGTTGATCAACGTCAGCATTCAACGTTGATTCGATATCAGGATTCAACGTTGCAACAATGTAACAAATTGGCTGTGTAAACATCAGATCGTTAATTTTACTCCGATCAACTTCAATTGTTAACAGGCGTTTACTATGCAATTTTAGTTATTTCATTTATGATGCGTATGTCGGCGTGTGTGCGTGGTTCTTATAATGTTTATGTAAACACTGACTACTTATACCATTACACCATATGACAGATTGTCAACAAGACATCGTGACACCACGAAACGTTCTGTGCGATACTTTCCGTCACCACTTAAATGTGTGTCTTCACGAATAATAATACGCTAGATACTACATATCTCCTACCTTGTGTGAAAGATAAACTTTCATTATAATAATTACTACGTTTTATAGATTTTGTAGATTTACTCAAGAATATTAAGACGAACAGGTTTGACGGTCAACGCAACTTATGCACATGGGTAGACCCAACAACTTGATTATTAACTCACGTGTATATAATAAGACGTGTTTAGAGAAACGACACAATTCACAACAAACTGTATGAACAAACATACAGTTCATGTCATTACATAACATAGCCATTCGGATATCGAGGACATCTGTACTCGCGACTGGGTCAACTAGGCCGTAATGGGTCTGGCAGTACCTTAGGAACATGACAGGATCGGTAATTCATATTGTTCTTGATCAGCCTACTCAGCTCTGTGAGTATAGTCGTTGTTTGCAGTTTGACTGGGAATTCTCTTGAAACGAGACGAATTCCTGGTAACAGCATGATCTGGGCGAGATGCAGTGATCATCGATCCTTTCTTGTGTGTTATGCGATATGGTCCGGGGTTGAATGTTGGTGTGAGTTTATTCATTTTAGGTTGCCTCACTAGTACAGCATCTCCCTTCGCAAATGTACACGGCATGGCATGACAGCATAGAGTTTCATTCTCGCTTTTGCTATGTCGCCGGCATCACGGATCAGATCACTGGCGTTTTGTCGAGACACAGCTGGTAGCTTCATCTTCAGCTCGCGTCGAAGGGAGCAGCAAATAGAGACATGTTGGTTGTGGTGTGGGGCGATGCACGATAGTTTCTTAGAAACTTGTTGAGTTCTTGTTTCCAAGGCTTTCCATCCGACGATACAGCTTTGATTACTTTGCCAAGATTCCACATGAAGCATTCTGCTCGGGGCCAATATGGGATTACTTTACGATGTTTGACTTTACGATGTGTTGCAAAGGAGTGTCACTGTTCGCTGTTGAAAGGTGGTTCGTTATCTGACTTCAGTACTTCAGGGATATCGAACACAGACATCACTTTGTCAAACACAGGAATCACCGTGTTAGCAGACGTGGATCGGACAACTGGATATCCCGAGTATGCATCGATGATAACTAGCAAGTATTCACCAATCGACAGCGGTCCGTAGAAGTCAGGACTTTCTTTGGATCAGGTGATACACCATTGTCACTGAAAATTTGACAAAAGAACTCAAGGGTGGTATTGCTGAACACGCACTTTTCTTCTCCAGCGTAAGTCCCTTCTCTTTGAGTCTCTCAAAGACATCTGTAAGCGACTTGTCGTGTGCCTCTTGATTTCTTCCGAAGATCAGGATATCTTCGCTGATGCTGATAGAGCCTTCTATTCCTTGGGTGCAATTTCGGATTGTATTGTGATATATTTCAGCAGCAGAGTTGATACCAAAATCTCTTGTAGCGTCGGACACCACAGTGTAGTTATGTATCGTATTGCGGGATCCAACTCAAGTTGATGGTATCCGTTGTTGAGATCAAGTTTCGAAAACACAGTATCGCCATTGCGGTCGTACAGAATGTCATCCATCGTAGGAGTGATATGTCTTTCTCGTTGGATTGCTTTATTTGGCAGACGCATGTCAACACATATTCCTACCTCATTCGGTGATTTGATTCTTCCACTTTGCGCCTCGGAATCCCGCGTTGACTTTGTGCCGTAGGCTTCACTTCAGTGTCGATATAAAGCTTTATCTTGGTCCAACTGAGCTTTCCAAGACCTTCGAACAGTTCTGGATATTGAGAAGCGATGTGGGTCTCAACCGGTGTGCTACTGACAGCATTGGTTATATGCAGCAAACCAAGCTCAGTGCACGTGTTATATCCTATCCCTGACGTTCTTCAACGACATGGAAAGTAGCAGAAATCAACTTCTTTCCTGACACGACATCAGCTGTCACCTTCCCTAGAACTAGAAGTGGTTCGTTAGATCCATACGAATGTATCTTTTTTGTGACAGCTCGGATAATAATGATGGTACCTATTCAATCAAATGTGAACTTGTCAAGTAAGTTAACATTGGATCCAGAATCAATGAGCAACTGAACACATTGTCCATTGACGGTAACTGCACTGCGTGCACTTGTCACCACGTAGGTTGCCAATGACGTACACGTACTCATAGTCATGCTAGATGAGAAAGCAAGTTTGTTTATTTTGGGCATGTATTTGCCTGTAAACTGTTCGTTTTCTGAGCGCAACTACTCCGTCAGTTCCATGAACATCCGCCGCTGCACTGAGTCCAGATCTTTGTTGATGTTGGTGTACCATTCCTCAAGATGAAGAGGTAGAATGCCTGTCGTTCCCTTCTTTACATAGCAGACTGCGCAACAGCTCCCGACCACTGTACCCTTCTTTATGTATATATATATATATATATATATATATATATATATATATATATATATATATATATATATATATATATATATATATATATATATATATATATATATATATATATATATATATATATATATATATATATATATATATATATATATATATATATGTATATATATATATTATATATATATAGTATATATATATATAATATATATATAATATATATATAATATATATATATATATATATATATGTAATATATATATATATATATATATATATATATATATATATATATATATTATATCTATAGTATATATATATATATATATATATATATTATATATATATATATATATATATATATATATATATATATATATATATATATATATATATATATATATATATATATATATATATATATATATATATATATATATATATATATATAGGGTTCCCTGATGGTGTTCGCAAGTCGAACTGGAACGACGTCATTGGAACTGTCAACCAGCGTCCAGCCCACCACAAAGCCATTCGAAGTGTCATCAACTGGTACGACTACACCCAGAACATCGCATACACTTCCCGTTACCATCACAGCCGTAGCAATTAACTCGACTTGAGTTTGACATCGAAGTTTAATATTAACCGATGACATATGGGTGCATCGCAGGTTGCCCTCTGGAGAAGTGGTACTTGCATGTCTTGCGGTTCCAGAATACGGTTCGTGATGTCGACTCAACAGTTAAACGCATTCATGAAGTCAAGGCCCAGTACACAGTCGGCTATGATGTCAGCTACGCACACTTGCTGGCAATTCTTGAAGTCGCCAGTTTCCACCGTCACTTCACTACAACCATAAATGGGAGTCACATCTCCTGTAGAAGTCTGCATGTTGCGTAATTCCCCGTTGCTGTTCAACTTTGTCGACCCATCGCTCGATGCTCTTCTTTACGACAGACACATTGGCACCCGTGTATATGAGCATCCTGCATGGCTTCCCTTCAATCGTGCCTTCCACGTACAGTCCTCCATCTTGGCCGCCAAAGGTGCGGACCTCAATGACCTCGGTAAGGGCATTACTGATTCCTCCTACTGCCGGTCTCCGCCCCGTTAGGCCGGCTGCTACTCGTTTCCCGGATATCGCGATGACGTCGACGCCCACTCGGTCTGCATCGGCGACTGACGGCGACTGACCGTCATATTGTACGACACGACCTCCATGGCGAGGCGCAGAGCTTCGTGCAAGATAGTTGGCCTGGCCTCGGATGCGTAGGTGTCTTTGGATAAAGCGTCTATGAACTGTTCTTTGGTTTGCTCGTCTTGCAGGCTTGATGGAACCTACCTATACACAAGACGATACACACGCTCTACGTCATCCGCCAGTTCAGGCAAAGGCTCATCTTTGCGCCTCCGAAGCTTCATGCGACTCAGTTCCCGCTGCCCTGTCGTTCCAAACACAGTCTCCAGAGGTGTTACGAGGGCGCAGTAGCTGTATCGCTCCGTGCTGTCCATGTCACCAAGCATATTGGCTGCTGAACCTTCCAAACTGGTGGCTAAGAAAGCAGCTTTCTCAGTCACATTCCAGTCATTAAGCTCTGCTACTATATCAAACTGTGCGTGGTAGCTCTCCCAGGTCGTCTTGCCGTCGAACTTCGGTGGACTCTGATGAGTGTGCCCACCCAGAGAAAACCGAAATATCGGTGTTGGGTGACATCTGCAGGCACGGACGGTGGCGCGGCGTTGCTGAGTCGAGTCGTTTCACTCAGGCCAACCTCCAAATGTTTGAGCCGACACTCCAGCTGGGACACCTGGACCGTGAGCTGTGATGTCTTCTCTTTCAGCTTCTGCTCGAGTTGGTCGATTTTGGCCGTCACTGTGTATATTGCCTGGACAGCCTCCAGTTGGTACAGCTGTAACTGCTGTTACAGCTGCTGCAGTTCTTCTTGTCTCTCCTACCGCTGATGTAGCTGCGTCTGTTGTAACAGATTGGCGAACGCCTGCATGTCAGTGCCGGTGGCTATTATTGCCCTTCTCGCGGTATTGATGGCTATGCTTGCAGCGACTTGCGGGGAGCGGCACGTCTCGGTATGTTCACAGTTCTAAATACGCAGTCCATTCACCGAATTCCTGCTTCTGTCACCAAATGTTGCTGGACCCCTGAGGGGTATGGGGTTCGTTAACGGAATTAACTAGACAAATCGCTCCACCAACTTAAAAACGGCCATGCCCCTCCTCGTCATACGGGTAAAAGCATCCAGGACACCATGGGGATCATCTCGAACCCGGTATACTAGAACATCATAGCATAGCAATTTCTGTAACACAATTGTATGTAAACGATTTACCCGACGAACGTTTGACCGCTAACACTAGTGTATGTCTCTGTTTGTGGACGATATTGAAATATTCACTCGGATGTTTCTGAACGGTCCAACATGCAAGAGTGTCTTAATAAAGTCGTGGTTTGGGCAGACCGGTGGCAGCTTCAAGTAGCTGTGTCCTAACGATTGAAAATATTACCCCGCCAAGCTACCACCTGAAAGGTGTGCATCTTCTTAAAGATGAATACGGAGATCTTGGTGTGATAGTGGATGATAAGTGTTTATTTAAACAGTACATTTCTTCGTCTATTTGTCGCAAAACATACATCACAATCAATGTTATGTTTCTAACAGTGATGTTCTCATTAAGGCATATAACTCATTTGTTCGCCCAGTGCTGGAACACTGTTCGACAGTATGATATCCATACATACCAACCAGGCATTATTTGGGCATGACTGACTAGTTAGAATTGTAATTAACATTGTCAACTCAACACCAATCACGGCTACACACAAAGACTCGAATATCTTAAACCAGAGAGTCTCGAACTCCGCCTGATTTATAATGACCTGGTCCTGGTATACAGTATCTTAAACTTGAGAGTCTCGAACTCCGCCTGATTTATAATGACTTGGTCCTGGTATATAATGACCTGGTCCTGGTATATAATGACCTGGTCCTGGTAGACAATGTCCTGCATGGACATGTCAATGTATCTGAAAACAACTTTATTTCTTGTAATAACCCTGTTATAAATACCACAATTTCGACTAGAGATCACGGATTTAAGCTTAAAACAGCACCCTTTAAAATTGATATAACTAATCGAGTTTTGTCTACCTGGAACATACAACCTGAACGCATAGTAAACTTAACATCCAAAATACAATTCAAGACAGCTCTGCGTACAGCAAACTTTGAGTGTGCAGCACAGTTCGATAGATAAATGTAGGAAATTACTCTATTTGGAATCTTTGTATACGATTTACTGCATATTATCATGCCACAATAACTTTTCACCACAATTACGCATTACATCATGATGATAATGGGAACGTAAAAAATTGTGTATTCCGTACGTGTTGTATTCATTTTAATGTTACTGTATGTATATGTACATATGCACATTTGGTACTCATGGGACACAATTTCTTGACATTGTTGATCCTAAATAAACAATCATTCAATCAAATAATCAGTTATCTACCATCCGCTAGGAGTTAATTAAGTTGCCTACCAAAACACTAGGCGTCAGCTTTACAAGTAACATAGAAGATAATTATATTTAAGAACAAAAATATAAATACAACACAATAAACCCGTCTATGAGGCCTCATAAATGGTGTTAAGTTCCGGAAAACACATTGTAGCTCAACTTCGACAATATTAAACTTTAGCCAACAACGTCACTTCAGTAACACTTGGCTAAGATTTTCATTTATGATTTACCTCTGTAAATTTGTGCTTATTTTTGGAATTAAAGACGTAGTTTCAGTCGACAATAGAACATTTGTGGTGATTTCATGTTACGGCTGCGATGCGCGGTTAGCTTGATTTCAGGGGTACGAATTACCGGAACTTCCCCTACAGAGCGATGACGACGTCGTGACGTCGGGTGTGTGACGTCACGAAGGCCATCGCCTCGGTAATATCGATGATTCCGGTTCTAACAACCACGATAATATTGCTCTTATGTTGTTTCTACCAAACGATCGCCGGTGTCCCTGTCACGTCGAATGTCACCTCAGGCAACGTCAGTGACAAAGCGCGAGCGAGAAGCACGCGCCAGACGTCCTAGTGTCAAGATGAACTTGAGACATTGAAATCCTACACATTTTCATCAAATTCAAGTCGACTTCAATTGTTACAAGGAAACATACCTTTTGCAAGGAATTGCAGCGATTGGTGTATATAATTCGTAAGCTGCGCTGCAGTTGTGTTCTCCGTGACGCCAACAAATACGAAATGTGTATATAGTGCTAATAAAACCACACATAGCTCCGTGGCCACTCTTGGTAACCTTGTTTACTACAGGGTTATATATCGCTGTCCAAAGCATTACCAATGCAGCGATACTCCGTGCCAAAATGGAGAGACCTGCATTGATGCGAAGGCGGTCTTCTGGGGAGTCACATGTGTTTGTGCTGACGGCTGGGTAAGTTGGTTTTGCGAGAAACGACATCCCTGTCTAGACCATAAATGCCAAAACGGTGCAACGTGTCGCTACTCCGAAAAAGTCGGAACCACCTGCTTATGCCCCGCTGGTTATGAAGGTTCCTATTGTCAACGGCCCAGTAACACCACCACCACCACCACCACCGCCGCCGCCGCCGCCACCGCCACCGCCACCGCCACAGCCATGATCACGACGGAGGACAACACCGCTGGATTGAGTGTAAAGGAGAAAACACTGGTCGTGTTGGGAGTCGCAGCTGTTGGTGCCGCCACCGCTGTTGCCGTTGCGGTCGCGGTAACTACAGCAGCAGAAGGAACAGCTGCGGCAACCGCCGGAACAACCGCAATAGCAAGGTATGTCTTGTAAGAAGCTGCTCGAAGGTCCAATCGTTTCGCTCGCTTCGTTGTTAGAATAATTTCGCGAATAATCAAACATACCTATAGTATCTGTTGATGGTTTCGTTAACCAGTGACTGGTTTGTTACGTTGCTCATAGAGACTGTTGGCAAGGAATTCGCATCTAGACACGGGAAACAGTATCGGCGACACACGGGGGTTGTCAGCCGCCATGTTGGTTTTATGCAAAGATGAACACAATTACCCACGTGTGTTCACTACCGGCCCCCAACGACACGCTGCCCGCTATCACATTTCACACATACACACATTTGAAGCCAGAGAGAACAAACAATAACACATTTACTTCTAATATGTATTACAAACAAAAACTAGCATTAAAATGTAATAATACTAATACCAATGGTTTATTTTATGATGACATAGATACTTTTAACGTGTTGTGTTGTGCACAACTTGGGGGCCGGAAGTGCGATATCTCGTCAACTAACGAAAATCGCTTGTGTCCACTATTGCTGCTGCAGTCGCAGTTGTCTCCGCGTAATTACCCTTTTTACAACTACCTCCATTTCATAGGCAGCTACATTTCTATGGAATTGCCAAAGGTGTGACTTTACAAAAATATCTAAACATCTTTATTAAAGGGAAACAAAATTCATGGTTTTGAGCCTAAGCACCTAAAAAAGTTACTAAAACATAACCATTTGCTACTACAATTAAGACTATCACGCCAATGGTTTAGTATGAAAACCTTGTTGAGCGCACAGCATCTTATTTGCATGGGCCGCGCTATATTGTTATATAACCCTACGTCACGAGTGTAGTAGTCTAGCAAATTTCGGTCGCCAATTGAAAATGTATATTGTATACACCTATTTCTATACTTGCTAACAGGATATGGCCATGCAGTTTGCGTCCAAACTCATCTTATGTAACATATTTTGGCCTTAGTTTGTTAAACTAGTCCACTTTACGACAAAATAGCACGTTTGATTGAGACTCTACCTTGGTTCTCTGTATACCGGCATCACTAAATCCTTTACGCGTAGTGTAGGTTAACAGGTTTGTTTTACATGTTGCGCTGGTTAACATGTCAGCCCGCAGTCAACCGGAGAAATGATAGGAATCTCCCACCTTTAGAACACATTCTGGGTAAACCACTAGTTCGCTTTAAGGAATTTTTGACTTTTGGAGTAATTCTATAATGATGCGTAAATGCTGCTGTTTTAGTGGAAGCTGGTACAGCTAACACGATACTAATACGTTGTTCCATTCGTTCTACTGCTGTATTTAATACGTTTTTGTGGTCATATGATATGTACAATATTAGCCGCCTTTCGCTGCAGCGGTGGCGTCAACGTAGGAGAAGTCGGCGCCAAAGCGGCATTCACAACGACGACGTCATTCGCAAATAAATTGCTTTATTCATTTCGAAAACAAAGTGATTCGGATTTAACAAGATTTAACAAGATTTGCCATCCAAGCCCAAGGCCCAGATGGCAAGTGGACAAGGAAGCCATTGGCTTATCGAGAGTCCAACAATGTTCACCTACTTATAACCCGCCCTCCTGATATATGTGTCAACCTTGTTTTTAAACATATTCACGCTGCTAGCAGTTACACAATCTGTAGACAATTTGTTCCATTCATTTATTGTCCTCTGTGCGAACGAGTGCTTCCTGATGTCCAATCTACATTGATCCTTTACTAATTTTACCTCATGTCCTCTAGTTCTGCTATCCTTCTTGAGTGAGAAAAACATATTTCTATCAATATTTTCATACCCATTCAATATCTTAAAAACTTCAATCTGATCTCCTCTTAACCTCCTTGTCTCTAGAGTTGTTAAACCACATTCTTTCAGGCGTGCTTCATAACTAAGGTCTCTAAGTTCTGGAATCATTTTAGTTGCTCTCCTTTGTATGCGTTCAAGCGTATCTATATCCTTCTTACGATATGGTCTCCATGCTTGTATACAGTATTCTAAATGAGGTCTAACTATTGCTTTATAAAGAGGTATAATTAACTTTTTTCCCTTGTATGTTATGTTTCTTCTAATCAATCCAAGAATTTGATTACCCTTTGAAGCTGCAATACCACACTGCTCTGAAACTTTCATATCAGCGCTTATTGTAACTCCTAAGTCCTTTTCTTTTACAGTAGTACCAAGAACAGTAGCTCCCATTGTATAGTTTACATTCAAGTTCCCATGTCCTGTATGTAGGCATTTACATTTCCCAAAATTGAACAGCATCTGCCATTTCTCAGACCATTTCACTAATCTGTCTAGATCATTTTGTAAATGTTGTTTATCACCATCAGTATTAACCTTTCTAAACAGTTTTGTGTCGTCCGCAAATTTCAGTACGTTACTTGTTATACTCTCGTCCAAGTCATTGATATAAATTAAGAATAATATAGGTCCTAATACTGATCCTTGAGGTACCCCACTCAAAACCGATTTCCAATTTGAAACTTCGCCATCTACTACAACTCGTTGTCTTCTGTCAGTCAGCCATTGTTCTATCCAGTCAGTTATGCTATCCCCGATACCATGGGCTTTTAATTTAAGTAGCAATCTTTGATGTGGCACTTTGTCAAAAGCTTTCTGAAAATCTAAGTAGATAATATCTACTGGCGATCCCTCGTCTATCCACTTAGTGATTTCTTCCAAAAAACATAACATATTTGTTAAGCATGACCTCGCTATAAGGAATCCATGTTGAGATGAATTTAATAATTTATGCTTAACGAGGAAGTCCACCATATGGTCTTTAATTAACCTTTCTAATAATTTACAAATCACTGACGTTAAACTCACTGGTCTGTAATTCTCTGACTTATTTCTCGAACCCTTTTTAAATAATGGTATGATGTTTGCTTCTTTCCATTCAGACGGAACAACTCCCTCTTTTAATGACAAGTTGAATACTCTTGCAAGTGGTATACTGATTTGATCTACTGTTTCCATTAGTAATTTTGGAGGAATCCCATCCACTCCCGGTGATTTGTTATCCTTCATTGCCTTTATTTTCCTAGCTACCAATTCTGGAGTTACAACTAACGGTCCTAAATAGTCAGATTTAGCCCCCTGAAATTTAGCATCAGCAACTGGTAATGAACTAATATCTTCTTTTGTAAACATTGAACTGAAGTAACCATTTAGGTCTTCCGCCATTAAAAAACCCTGTGATATTATATTTCCAGCACTGTCTTCTAGAGGTCCAACCTTATCTTGTACGTTTTGTTTACTCCTTACATATGCATAAAAACTCTTGCTGTCAGTTTTTATGTTACATGCCAGTTTTTGCTCATAGCTTCTTTTAGATTGTCTGATTTCAGTTGTAGCTGCATTAAGTGCCTCTTTGTATTTTGCATAGTCTTCTTCCTTTCTGGTACGCCTATAAACCCTCCACATAGTTTGTTTTAGCATTATTTTTCTAATTGCCTCTTTTGAAAAGTGTTTCTTTCTACACCGTTTTCCTTGTTTTCGGAAGGGAACAAATTTATCAATGATACTCTCAATTTCATATTTTAGAATATTCCAACATTCAATTGCAGTCTTATTCATCAGCATGTTATTCCAATCTAGCTGTGCTAAGTATTTTCTCATATCTTTGTAGTTACCTTTGTGGAAGTTTCTCTTGTACGTTTTCTTATTTTTACTTTCTGATTTTACATTGATGTCAAAATGTATTTGATTATGGTCACTATTACCCAATGGTTCAAATATTTTTACATTGTCCACTAATTCTTTTTGTGATGACAAAACTATATCTAATACATTTTCTCCCCTGGTTGGTTCTAGTACGTGCTGAGTAAGAAAGCTATCCTGGATTAAACATAGAAATTGTTGATCCTCAATCCCTGTGCTCTCTAGAGAATTCCATTGAATGTGTCCATGGTTAAAATCTCCCATTATGATACATTCCCCTTTACTAACTTCCTTTATAGCGTTTTTTATTTTTGTGTTGTCCTCTTCGTTTATGTTTGGACTTCGGTAAACTAATCCAATAGTTAATTTTGAATTTCCTGAAACAATTTTGCACCAAACAGCTTCATCGCAATCTGCTTCCCTTTCTAGTTTTATTTCATAAGCCTGAATAGATTCTTTAACATATAAAATAACTCCCCCGCCCCTTCTTCCTATTCGATCTTTCCTAAACATTACGTATCCTGTCAGTCCTAATTCAGCATCTGTTATATCTATGTTGGCCCATGATTCAGTTATACCAATTATGTGAGGGTCAATATCTTCTACCATAATGTTTAATTCGTTTTTCTTATTTACTATGCTCCTTGCATTTAAACATACGCATCTATAACCTTTTTTAGAGATGTTTTTCGGATGATTTGATATTGGTTTATCTGTGCTAGTGGCCTCTTGTTCTGCTTGAGACACCTCTAGGTAACCCCCCTGCACTTCTAGTTTAAAGAATGTTTACTTCCAAAAATATTTGTCATTGTACCCAAGTCGCTATCTACTGCTGATGACGAGGATGAGAACGAGGCAAAGGCGTTGATCACAGAAACGTAGCCGACTCTATCTACGAAGCACTAAGAGCCTTGTTGATAGCAGAAGATGATAAGTCGGCCTCTGGAATGTCTGCTTCGGTGAAGTGAACTTCTGAGAAATGAGTCCACATGAAACTGGTGGTTCGTTGCAACCCTGATTACTGATGTTTGGTGAGGTTGGCTCGTTCAGTTTCCTCGGTGCTCCTGAACCAAACAAATCTATTGAATATTTTTGGAATGTTCTATAAGACTTTTTGTGGAGGCAGTTCAGAAAATATTTTCTTGAACTGTCATATAGTGTTCTGTGGAATTAACTTTGTGGTATTATATAGTTTTCAGTAATAATATTCTACTATGCATTGTAGAATTCTATAATGTTATATATAAATCAACAGAAAATTTAAATATTAAACATTAATTCAATAGAATCTGTAGAATTTGTTATGCACAATCCTAATATGCCCTTAATAATTCAGTATATTTATTTTTTCATTTTTATAGAATTATATAGATTTGTTTGCTAACGGCTACCGAGACTACGTTCGTCGGAGTATGCATTGTCTACGCACTGATGTATCATTACGATTGCCTGCCTGGATCTTCGGGTTATAAAACATGGTTTTTCAGGCTTGTAAACGCCCTCTTTTAATTCTTCATAATTTATTGATAAGAGAACATTTTATGCGATGACTCGGCTTGTGCATATCAATAAATTATGGTTCTTAAAAATGTTAATATGTCACTCTCCCAGAGAGCATTAAATTTGAGTATTAAATGCGAATAAATCGTCTTTGTTGATGTCATATATGCCACGTGGTATGCTTTAATTATATGTCATCTCCTCCTTCTGTATGCTTCTGAATCCGAGTCTGGCATGTTAAGATCTTCCAGTCCGTGTGTGTAGTTTACGCTTCTGAGTTCTTGTTTGGTGGGTCTGCCTTGTGCGTTTTCTAGTGCGTCTATATGTCTGTTGTATAGTCATGCAGGAAGTTTTCCAGGGAGGGGCAAAACATTTGGGAACATAATAAAGCATAGGCATAGTAAGGCATACACCAATGATGTTCTAGTTACTGGCTGAATAACAACTGCAGGTGACGCCTTTTAGATCCAAAGCATCAATCACGTCCTTGATTATGGCATCCTTTCTCTCCATCACCTTCTGTCGATGCACGCTAAGCCAGAGAAGCAACCAGTAGACATCGGTGAACGAAGCCAGGTCTTAACTCGCCTGAAGTTGCTCAAAAACCATCAACGCAATAAATACGACTTTACGATCAGCCGGGGACAAATGAGAGTAGTGCAACAGTTCCATCAATGTTGCATTGGCTGTAGTGTCCATGTGTGCGTGCGTGCGTGCGTGCGTGCGTGCGCGTTTCGTGTCCACAGCTCGAACCAAGCTAGTGATTCTTAAGCGAAATTGTCAATGCTGTAGATATCATTTACATGAAAATTGAAGAAATCGCATTTTCACGAAGAAATACAACATCACGTTGTCCTAAGACATACGTTGAAACCAATGAAAGCCAAACAAATCAACGGAGCCATCGTATTAGGATAGAGAAAACAATTGAAGTCTAAAACAAATATTCAAAAACCAACTAAAAATCAGGATAATACAATATCATTAAATGAAAATCTGTGAATAGATTTATATATGTACAATTCAGGTCAATCTGATTTCAATAAATTACAATAGTATTATATGAAAACACAGTGCAGTATAATTTTATGTACTAAACTCTTGCCTGGACCGTGCGATCTCGGAAACTGTTACGATCCAGCTGAGACGTCAGTGCAGGATGGAGAGAAAGCAGAGCAAAGTGATTTTTGTTGTCGGGAACAAACCAAGTTCCTAGTGTCTTGATTGTGGAGTCCAGGTATGGGATGAAGATTGCGACACAATAATACTCCTCCACCGTCTTGCTCTGGTAGCTTGGCCGTTGAGTTAGACGTCCACACTGGCGAAGCATACGTAACTCAATTCCAACCGCCTTTGCAATCTTGCCAGTTTGTACCATTATATCCTCTTTAAACAGTTTAACGCTTCCTAGACTGGTCATACTAATGTCTGTCATGGCGCCCCGGCTTAGGGACTGGGTAGTTCCGTTTCATCACATATCTTCTGACGGACCCATTTTATTTCCCTCCATCCTGGACAACCTCCGATGAATGCGTCTTCTGCGTTGAGGCATCATGACCGACACCATGAAATATCCCGGATGAAGACGGATGCCCTTCACCATGGCACTGGGCATGCACGGTTATAATCCGGGAGATGTTCATTGTCTGTTGTGCATCCAATTCTGTCTTTACTGCCATCACTTGACCGAATGTGGTAAAGTGTTAGGTTCGTACAGCGTAGTAAGTGTTACCCCAGCGCATAATTCCTGTGTAGTCTGTTTTCATACAACACGTCTCTACATCACCTCATCAACTGACCAATGTGGCACACCACAGCAAACAACACGTCCCTACATCGCTTCATCAACTGGCCCCTGTGGTACATCACAACACCGTCATCAGTCAACCAATCATTTTATTCGTTTCAAACATGTAAACAAAAGAAGTAATGCGCACAATAAGCGTGAGTATTGTGCGTCATCAAATAAGAATATCTTTTTGAAGAGGGATAGATAAGAAGTTAAAACATTAGTTGCACACGGCCATGCTTAATTAAAATGAAAACATAATTTAGCTCTTGTTGTAATAATACGCATGTAATGTATACGCATATATGAAAGCAATGATCATCGTAACACAACGTAATATCGATAGTATTGAGTAGTTACATATTCAACAAACATGCGCTAGTACCAGGGTTTTCTAAGGCCTTTAATATGGGCAAAATGCCCGTATGAAAGACGTGCTCTGACCGTGTTTTTTCTTTAATGTTAATATATAATATTAAATTTAAACTAAGAAAAAAGCAAATTCTTTTGTAGACTAGCAATAATCATAATTAGTTTTAAAACTTCCCCGTGGAAAAAAACCCGGCCAACCATTGCTTACGCGCAGTAGCCATCCAGCCTGTCTGTCGATCGTTGTTTTTTAAAGCTGCCATCCAGCTATTTATAACCTTATCGGGTTAAAATCTTGAACAGAACGACATACGACAATGAGGCAGTCACGTGACGTCGCCATTTTGGCATCGTAATTTGTGTGCCGCCCTGTTTTTGATCGTGGCAACGTCTTTCATCAGTTTGAAATTGTCTTTGTTTACTTAAATTTTATTTTACTATGCACGCCGCGTGAAAGAGTTTACAATCTTTCGAGTGTTTTTTTTAATTGAACCAAAAACGGTCAAGTCTCAGTTGACAAAACACCACTGATGGCCATCTTTAAAAAATGTGATACTTTTTAAGTGGAACGAAACTAACAAACATTGCTACGTTTGTTTCTCTGTGTTGACAGTAACGACATTGGAATGTTGTATAGCTTGGTGAAGTTGACCTTTTTCACAGGAAGGGATGTTGTCTTCACATATATTCGCACATTCTTTTTCACAGGAAGGGATATTTTCTTCATATCTATTCGCACATTCTTTTTCACAGGAAGGGAAATTGTCTTCATATCTATTCGCACATTTATTTTCACAGGAAGGGATATTTTCTTCATAAACTGATGTGTTCTACGTGTACAATGATAAAGAGTGCATTTCACAAATAACTTTTGATGGTCATTTGGCAAAATATTAAGGTTTGCGTCTTTTATATAATAAAGTAGTGTGACTCTCTCCGTCTGTCTGTTCCCTCGTATCTTCAAACAAGAGCCTCATAATTTATTATAAAATCCTAACCTCTAATCCTAACCTCAACCCAAACCGTCTGGGTGTGAGCTTAAGTGTTCATGATTTTTGTATATGGGTACTTTACACGACACGTCGCCACGAGGTATAGACCCGGAAATATAATTGTTAGGAATGGTCGCGCATAAGTTCTAAAAATAAAAAAACGTATAGCAATTCCCAAGAGTACGTGATTGTTTGGTTGTCACCACGTTACGCGGGACAAACGAATGCTTTTTGATTGTCAATATGCGCGTTATCTTATATGTCCCACGTGTTATCTTTTATGTCCCAATATTTATCTTATATGTCCCACGCCAAGTATTTGGGGGTGGGTGGGGGGTAGTTTGAACCAGTACTAAACAGTATGCATTTTTGGACTTTTAGAACTTATGCGACGACCCCTTGAGCAAGTGAATCCCCGCGGTTGCGGTCGTACAAAAGCAGTTCTGGTCGTTACCAGAGTTGTTTTTGCGGTACCGTCTCTAAAAATTGGCTAGGTGTTAGTAACTTTGATTTCGAATTTACATCCTTAATCACATTGTCTGCCTAAATAAATTAGCGTAAGGAACTAAGCATATCTTCAAAACCTGGACCACAGATGTTCACGTCGTCACAGTGGTTCACGTCGTCACAGCTTCAGTTAGCGGTCGTTCACAATTGTCGACATTTGCCTATTCGTACAAAGTGTACCCGTGTAATAAAAGGTGGGTCAAGGCCCGTATACTAAAAGTTGGGTCAAGGCCTGTGTTCTGAAGGGTGGGCCAAGGCCCATGTACTAAAAAGTGCGTCAAGGCCTGTGTTCTAAAGGGTGGGTCAAGGCCGTGTACTAAAGGGTGGGACAAGGCCCGTGTACTAAAAGGTGGATCAAGGCCCATGTACTAAAAGGTGGGTCAAGGCCTGTGCATTAAAAGGTGGGTCAAGGCCCGTGTACTAAAAGGTGGGTCAAGGCCAGTATACTAAAGGGCGGATCAAGGCCCATGTGCTAAAAGGTGGGTCAAGGACAGTGTACTAAAAGGTGGGTCAAGGTCACTGTACTAAAGGCTGGATCAAGGCCCATGTACTAAAAGGTGGGTCAAGCACCGTGTACTAAAAGGTGGGTCAAGGCCACTGTACTAAAGGGTGGATCAAGGCCCATGTACTAAAAGGTGGGTCAAGGACCGTGTACTAATAGGTGGGTCAAGGCCAGTGTACTAAAGGGTGGGTCAAGGACCGTGTACTAAAAGGTGGGTCAAGACCCGTGTACTATAGTGTGTGTCAAGGTCCTTGTACTAAAAGGTGGGTCAAGGCCCGTGTACTAAACGGTGGGTCAAGGCCCGTGTACTAAACGGTGGGTCAAGGCCCGTGTACTATCAACAGCTGGTGGTTATCAGCAGATGCTTGTGTGAATATTGCATTCCCAAGCTGACAGTCTCCTAAACTATTTGAGGATTCTTACCTGTGAAAAGAGATGTTTACATGCCTGGATAACATGGCTGGATTACATGCCTGGATTACATGCCTGGATCTTCGAGTTATAAAACAGTAATAACTGTAATAATTTTTTTATAGTTTCGTAGACTTTTATTCATATTAATTGAGGTGAGAAAAACTTGGCTTGGTTTGTGCATATATAAATAAATGTCGGTTGTTTTTAAATTTGATTTATTAAATTCTCTTCCAGAGATCGTCTACTATTTTTGAACGCAAGGATGTTTGGTGTTTCCACGGATGATATTGGAAAGTCATTCCAGTTCTGAAATAGGAGTTGCGAGAATGTATATTTGTTTATGTAGTAGAGTCTGCTGGGTGTCTTATGTAGAGTCTGCAGGGTGTCTTGTGTAGATTCTGCTAGGTGTCTCATGTAGAGTCTGCTGGGTGTCTTATGTAGAGTCTGCTTGGTGTCTTATGTAGAATCTGCTGGGTGTCTTGTGTAGAGTCTGCTGGGTGTCTTGTATAATTTATCTTTGTGGCCGCGTGTGCTCTGGGTGTTAGTTGTGAATAAATCGTCTTTGTTTATGTCATCAATGCCATGTAGTAGGGGAAGGCAGTGTTACTTGAGCCATGTTTCATTATTTTTGATGTCTAGGGTGCAATCGTATTCATAAGTCAAAATTGTTTTTACTCACCTAAACTATGATGATTAGTAGATCATTTTATACCAAGATAATATATCTAACATGAATAGATAATCATATATACCTGATTCAAATAGTTGGTAAGCTGGCGCAATTAAAACTTGGTATGGGGTAAGTTGAGCCACATTGTAACGTAAGTTGCGTAAATGCTTTATTTGTATAATTTACGTAGGTCTTGTACAAACAAATTCATAACAACTCAGCCAACACATCTACCAAATGGACACACATCTCTGACAAGTCTATGCGCTTAATTAATAAATCAACACACTTAATTAATATGGACTTATAGGTCTGTGTATGCCTATTGTAAGTTTCTAAGTTCTGGAACCAGCTTTGTGGCTCTGCGTTGCACATTTTCTAGGACTTTAATGTATATTTCATAGCAGTGTTAGATCCTGTCTTCTGTCGATTTGTACAGCTGGAAGCCACACAGGAAATAACCATATTTGTTGACAGCAAACATTCAAATTTCGTGGAGAATTAAGCATAAATGCACGCTTCTCACTCCAGTATGAACAACCCAACTGCCAACACTTAAAACACAACTGCTGGGACCACCATCACCCAAATTACTTCTCTGGTAGCTACCAGCTTTATTGCTTTTGCTTGAATTATGTTATTCATAATAATGAGGAAATAAAATTACTTACATATATTAGACAAATATTTGTAACATGTTATATTCACCACACTAGAAACAATGGTCTCCGATGTGTCATGCCAGTGGATGCAACTGTTTCTGCCGTACAGTGGGGTAGTCCAGGCTCTATCTAATTAACACCACGAATACATCATGGAGTAATCAGAATATGTATGTATTTAGTTTTCTTTACTATAATCGGGTGCAAAGCCACATGAAAAGGGTAGATTAGAGTCAAAGACAATGTTTGTTATTGAAGGTTCATATTCCTTTAATAATGTTACTGTTTTCATTGAATATCGTCATCCATATTGTAAAGATAGCCATGTGATGCCATGTGGTGTAATCTGATGATGACAGGCCAGCTTACTCGCGGGCTCTTGGGGCACACTTGTCTACGACTGCGTCGCTGATGTGAGATCTGCTGAGTTCTACAGATGTTCTTAAAGGAGCTGACACCAGTCTATGAGCAGCTGGTTGCATTCAACACACATGTCCAAGAGATGTTAGATAAGGCTGCTGGGAGGAGCAGAACTGCCAACTGTGAGTGCAGTATATCAAGTTGGTCGGCCTTCTCAATCTCTTCATATTCTCCACACACACCGGCAATTTTGTCTGCAGCTGACTTGATTCCAGTATTCAAAGCCGCTGGCCACTTCCCCTACCAAATGCCAAGTGTACCCGTCTCTATCTTCAGGAAAAGGGGAAACTGAAGCAGGTATTGTATTGTAATATATTGTATTGTAATGGTTTATTGTCTCAGATAACATAAATTCATGTACATACAATCAATCAGCCGATCAACTACTAAACATATTTAAGACAATGGAAAAGAAGCAAATTGCTTATGTTTCCTTTTTCAATTATAAATTAAATATATTATGCGCCACGATGTCTATTCTTTATTAAAAAAATAAATCAGTAAAAAAATCAATAAGTAGGATTATTCACATGTCAATTTTAGTAGACCAGTGTACAGCAGCTACTGTTGGAATATTAACTTTGCTGTACACGTGAAAATATAATACTAAGTAAACCCATAGTTGTTCACAAGTGATTTCTAATACTGCTATACCACATTTTACCACACATAAGTAATTCACATATAATAATACATAGGACTATTATAGTAAATTATACTGGTGTATCACAATTGACTAGAGTAATCTTGTTCGTAGGTTCCCCAGATGTGATGTTTCATTTTCTTTTTAAATATATAAATAGATGTACAATCATCCAAGTGGTTCTTTGTAACAATAGTATTCCATAATTTGGGACCAACATATGCCAATGTATTTTGTCTGGTGTTGGTTTTACAGTATGGTATTTTATAAGTTATTTCTTGTCTCATTTGATAATTGTGTAACATGACATGATGTGTAAGCATGTCATTAAATATATTTGTTTATACATTAGCATGCAGCTTATATATTTGTTTAGTTGATAAATGTTCATAATCTGATGTCTTAAATAAAAACTGTGGTATCTAAATCCAACATGACTAATTATACGTATTATTCTTTTCAGCAATATATGAATTTTAGATAAATATATTGTTGGAGCTCTTCCCCATACTACGCTACAATAAGTAATATGTGGGCAAATAAATGTATAATATAGGTTAACCAATGTCTTCTTGTTCAGTTTGCTCTTTACCTTTTTGATAATGCCTATGCTCTTAGAAATGTTATTACATATGTACTTTATATGGTTACTCCAGTTGATTTTATTATCTATTATCTCTCCCAGAAATTGCGTATGATTAACAGTGTCTATTTCTATTCCATCTATGTATATGTCATTACGTCTGTTTCTTACACTGGGATTATTGCTAAAGGTCATTGTACATGTTTTTTATATTCAGTGAGAGTTTATTAGTTTTAAGCCAAAGTGACAGCTTTTTTATTTCAGTATTTAAATCTTTTTCCATTTTTTTCAAATTTTTATCCAAGGGAAAGATCATCTGCATACATAATGGGAAAGGTGATCTGAGAAACAGCACCTAAATCATGTGTATATATATATATATATATATATATATATATATATATATATATATATATATATATATATATATATATATATATATATATAAGGAATAGTAACGGTCCTAATATTGACCCTTGTGGTACTCCACATGTTATATTTTTAAGAACAGAATTGATTCCATTATATTTTACTGTTTGTTGTATTCCAAACAAATAACTTTGAAACCACAGGAGCGCTACTCCTCTGATTCCATAATGATCTAGTTTTCTTAATAGGATATCATGGTTAACAGTATCAAATACTTTAGCAAAATCTAAAAATAGTCCAATTACATGTTCTTTTTTGTCCATTGCACTAGTTATTTTGTCAATTAGTATTGTTAAAGCCATATACGTTGAATATCTTTTTTAAATCCAAACTGGGAGTTTGACAAAATATTTTGTTTAACAATGTAATTATTTAATCTATTATATATTAATCTTTAAAAAATCTGTGAAAATACTGGTAATATAGAAATAGGTATATAGTTTTTAATTAGTGTAGCATCACCTTTCTTAAAAATTGGCACTACATTAGCTATTTTTAGTTCATCTGGTACATGTCCGTTATCAAATAATAAAATTATAATGTAGCATAATGGCCCAATCATACCAGAGTAAGTTTGTTTGATAATATTTGGTGTTATGCCATCCCAGCCGGAACTACAGCTTTTCAATTTCTCTATAATTATCTCATCTCTGGTTGCAGGTGCTAAAAACATAGAGTTTTTATATATTCCATCAAGATAATTGTCAGGCTTTTCTGTGACTAATGGTATTTCATTAGCTAATTCTGATCCAACGGTCGTGAAATACTCGTTAAATTTATCAGCTATTAGTTGCTTGTTTTATGTTAATTTACCATTGACAAAGAACTCTTGGCTACATGAAAATACTGTTCTCTTGCTTATGATTTCCCTTATCACATGCCAAACTTTTTTCAAGTTGCTCTTGTGCTTATCAAACTTCTTCTGATAGTGATAGTTTTCTGCTATATTAATAAGTTGCCTTAATTTGTTTTTGTATCTTTTATAATTGATTTCATTAAACACTGTTGGTTTTCTCAAGAAAAACATATAAAGTTTGTCTTTTGTTTTTATAGAATTCCTAAACCCTTTGGTGATCCATACTCTATGTTTCCCTTTTCTTACCTTTTTCTTAGCTAGGGGGAATGATTTATGATATGCCAGTGAAATTTTCTTTAGAAATGAAGTATAACTTTTTGGGGATCTTCAGATGCATAAACATCATTCCAACATATTGTATCTATAATACTTTTGAATAAGGCAATGGTTTGATCATTATATGTTCTGGTCTCTATCGTTACATCATCTTTTATATAATTATTTAACTTAGTTGCGTGATGCCCGAAGCTGAGCTTAAGATGTTTGCTGAGAAGGGAATGTTCGTTGCTAGGAAGACATATCATTTCTATGGCGGTAACTTCATGGATCAGCTCACCGAGCAGTGGCTGACGAGACTGGGCTCAGGGAGCTTACATGCAGGGGCCAGACGTGCGAAATCAGCCCCAATCTCCTGTTTCAGCGAATCACTGTTGTCACCGACAGTCACCACAAAATGGAGGAGTTCCTCACCTAGTTCCTCAGCCAACAGCCCCCGGATCTATTTCAGCATGGTCTGCTCAGAAACAACAACAACAGTGATCTGTCCATCGCCCTTAAAGAATCTGTGGACGAAAGTAGTCTGACTACTTCTGACCATACGGCATCACATGGCTATCTTTACAATATGGATGACGATATTCAACGAAAACAGTAACATTATTAAAGGAATATGAACCTTCAATAACAAACACTGTCTTTGCCTCTAATCTACCCTTTTCCTGCGGCTTTGCACCCGATTATAGTAAACACAACTAAATACATATATATTCTGATTACTCCATGATGTATTCGTGGTGTTAATTCGATCGAGCATGGTTGAAAACCCCACCATAGACACCAACATTTACTTTCTAATCCTAGTGATTAAGAAGGACGGACGCCATTTTGAATTCTGCGGTTAATTCAAGGAGGATTCTTGGGGAATCTTAGTATGTTACTCGCGACACTTTCAGGTATCTGTAGTGCGAAAGTAAGCCTTGTATTTTCGACTGTTAGGTTCGATTGTATTTTGACCTAAACGCCCTGGACTATCCAACTGTACGGCAGAAACAACTGCATCCACTGGCATGATACATCGGGTAGTACTGTATATAGTGTGAAGATAGCATGTTACAAATATTTGTCTAACATATGTAAGTAAGTAATTTTATGTCCTCATCATTATGAACAACACAATGCAAGCAAAAGCATGGTGGTCCCAGATGGTGGTCTCAGCAGTTGTGTTATACGTGTTGGCAGTTGGGTTGTTCATACTGGAGTGAGCAGCGTGCATTTGTGCTTAATTCTCCACGAAATTTGGATGTTTGCTGGAGACAATTGTGGGACAACGAATATGGTTATTTCCTGTGTGGCTTACAGCTGTACGAATCGACAGAAGACAGGATCTAACAATACTATGCAATATACATTAAAGCCTTAGAAAATGCACAGAGCAGAGCCACAAAGCTGGTTCCAGAACTTAGAAACTTACAATAGGCATACAGGGAGGGAGGGAGGGAGGGAGGGAGGGAGGGAGGGAGGGAGAGAGAGAGAGAGAGAGAGAGAGTGAAACATCTGAACTTACCATCTCAGGCATACGACGGGGGAGAAGAGATAACGTACACGATAGGGGAAGGCAGTGTTAGTTGAGCCACTGGGTTAGTTGAGCCACCCATGTTTCCCGGGAAACTACAGCAGCGACAGTTACATGGTACCACCCCGTGATTGAACATGTTATTAGAACACGACTGACGTATAATAGGTTACATTTGTCACAAGGACATTTGAGCTGAAAGTATGTTTTTTTATGTTTTTAGAAACTTGGTAATTGTGATTAATGTCTGCTGTTGTGTAAACTATCAACACATGTGACCAGACTTCACATTTTATGTACTTACAAATGGTCTAGGTATGCACAGAGTAGAGTATTATTTACATCACTTCGCACATTAAACTGAAGTTCATTAAATACGCTTAATTGTTGAAACGGGGCTAGTTGTGCCACCCAAGACCCAAGGGAGGGTTAGTTGAGCCACCCAAGACCCAAGGGAGGGTTAGTTGTGCCACCCAAGACACAAGGGAGGGTTAGTTAAGCCACCCAAGACCCAAGGGAGGGTTAGTTGAGCCACCCTAGACCCAAGGGAGGGTTAGTTGAACAGCGGCTAAAGAACGAAGACGAGCGTTCTTTGCACTTAGCTACAAGACACCATATTTGCAGTTATCTGCACTGGTGGCGATTGACATATAAGTCTATATTAATTAAGTGTTTTGATTTATTAATTAAGCGCGTAGACTTGTCAGGGATGCGTTGCACCCATTGGGTAGATGTGTTGGTCGCGTTTTTATGATTTTTTTTGTACAAGACCTACATAAATTATACAAATAAAGCATTTACGCAACTTACGCTACACTGTGGCTCAACTTGCCCCGCACCAAGTGTTAATTGAACCAGCTTACAAACTATTTGAATCAGGTATATATAATTATCTATTCATGTTAGATATATTATCTTGATATAAAATGATCTACTAATCATCATAGTTTATGTGAGTAAAAACAATTTTGACTTATGAATAAGATTGCACCCTAGACATCAAAAATAATTTTAAAAATGCCTCAACTAACACTGCCTTCCCCTACTACATGGCATTGATGACATAAACAAAGACGATTTATTCACAACTAACACCCAGAGCACACGCGGCCACAAAGATAAATTATACAAGACACCCAGCAGACTCTACACAAGACACCCAGCAGATTCTACATAAGACACCCAGCAGACTCTACATAAGACACCCAGCAGACTCTACATAAGACACCCAGCAGACTCTACACAAAACACCCAGCACACTCTACATAAGACACCCAGCAGACTCTATATTAGACACCCAGCACACTCGACATAAGACACCCAGCACACTCGACATAAGATACCCAGCAGACTCTACATCAAAAACATACATTCTCGCAACTCGTATTTCGGGACTGGAATGAATTTCCACCATCAGCCGTGGAAACCCCAAACATCCTTGCGTTCAAAAAAATTAGACGATCTCTGGAAGAGGGACATATTCAAATTTAAAAGCAACTAACATTTATTATATATGCACAAACCAAGCCACCTTTTTCTCAATTAATATGAATAAAAGTGGGTGTCTACGAAACTAAAAATATAATTATTACAGTTATTACTGTTTTATAACTCGAAGATCCAGGCATGTAATCCAGGCATGTATTCCAGGGATGTAAACATCTCTTTTCACAGGTAAGAATCCTCAAATAGTTTAGTTGACTGTCATCTTGGGAATGCAATGCTTACACAAGCAGCTGCTGATGACCATTTCAATGACCATGTCATCGGAATGGAAATAGAACATATCTGCCCTGACAAGACTAATTATCAGGGCACACTTTACAGTGATGGTGAAGACATGCACGATGACACACCAAGATTATTGCACGCCATCATCACCGACTTGCAACGACAAAGCTGATCTTGTCTAAGGGCACATAATCTTAACAGATGTGCTCATCCATTACACCAGACAGTGGGTGTGTTATTATAGTGATTTAACAGAACAGTCACATTAGTGAGACATGCCTTTTAACCCACTGAACATTTAACAGATGTGCTCATCCATTACACCAGACAGTGGGTGTGTTATTATAGTGATTTAACAGAACAGTCACATTAGTGAGACATGCCTTTTAACCCATTGAACATTTACTACACTCAATAACTGACATGATTTCCCTTATGAAAACATAGCATGGGATTACATGGTAAACCATGGAATTACATGGTATTCCATTGTATACCATGGTATTTTGTTAAATTATACGGTATTAAATGGTAAACTGTGGTAGACCATGCATTTCTATATGCTGCATATATGGTAAATACAAGGTATGCCATGGTTTCCCTGTTTCAAAACACCATGGATTACCATGGATTCGTTGGTATATCATGGTATTTTACCATGGTTTACTTGTTTCAAAACACCATGGTATTTACCATGGAATGCCAAGGTATATTTTCATAAAGGTTAGTAGATGTTGGTTTGATATAGGCAATGATGAAGACTGGGTGCTGTACGGTATAAAAACAGCGCCTCCAGTGGGTTCTTGTCGAACAACAGAATGGATGTCACTGGCATGTGCCTGCATCACTGTAGCATGTGACAACTGGTAACAGCTACAACTGACGATATAATTATTGGTCCACATCTAAGTCAAGTTTTAACCTCATTTCACATGTAACATTGTTTATTTTCTCAATAATATGGATTCCAATACATATGGTGCCAACAATCTACAGTATTATTTTGTCTACGTACAAAATGCCCTATATTTAATAATGCCATCACGTTTGGCATTTTCTCGTCCATCACTATTTATAATCACTAATTAGCTGAACACGTAATGCTTTCAGAACAGTGTCACCGAACAGAGGTGCATTTTGTGAATGATATGGTCGCATGGGAGTCAACCTAGGACATATTTAAATTCGCAGCCGTCGTTACATTTGTCCCGTTTGGACCTGCATTCAAGTCCATGTAGAACGCGCTTGCTTGCTGTGTCTAAGTTCTTCTTTGCCTTGATGCACTCCGTCCATTGTTTCAAGCACTGGTCTGCGCAGTGGACGTCAGGAACAGGAACGCCGAACAGGAACGCCTCGCCCGTGCTGAACACGAGTGATGCCAGCGTCAGGATCTAAGACGTGGAACACGTTGTAAGGAGGACGATTTAACAAGATTTCCACTCAAGGCAAAACACCCAGATTGCTATGGACAATGACGTCATTAGCTTATCGAAAGTAGAATTTTTTTTATCCATGTGTAACCCGCCTTCCTGAGATATTTGCCAGTTTTGTTTTTAAACATATTCACGCTGCTAGCATTGATATAATCTGTAGATAATCAGTTCCATTAATTAATTGTCCTCTGTGAGAATGAGTATTTTCTAATAAACAATTCACACTGATCGATCCATCACTAATACTACTTCGTGTCGTCCACAAACGACGATAAATAAAACTCTGAGGTGCGATTAAATGCAACCTTGTTCCCAAAACATACTATGTAAAGAACAAAAAGACAAATCACAATCACAATAAAATGCACCTTATTGAAGTGAACAACCTTCTCATAGCTCATGGCAAGCGCGTAGACTGAAATACATAAGAAATGTAAGGCAAACGTTCTAAGAAAATCACAGATAAATCCTAGTGAATACATACCAGAAGTCTCATACCAGTGGTTCGTTGTCTGGTTTGACGGGTATAATATTGTCGCTAATGGTAATGCACTACGCTCGCTTGCATTGCCTGTGGGTACAGGCCGGGTATGCGTTTGCGAGATTGGTTTTCAGACACTGTGTGTTAATACCCGAAATATGACTTTAAGTATACGTTCAAGCATACTTGAATAATAAATCCGAGATGTAACTACTTATCGCTGGATCCGTGTGTGTTCAGTCAATATGCATTGGTCTCTCGCATTCGCTGTAGTCTTGAAGTAAGTGTGGCGGCTAGTGAAACCTGTCAACACGTATGCCCGTCAACTTGAAGTATCGGCCTCTCACGCACAATGTACGCTCGACCGCGTATATAGTCACGAGTGTAATGTTTATCCTTCCTTTATGTGCATCTCTTGAATGGTTCTCCTCTCCAAACTTCCTGTTTCCCCTTTCGTCGTCCTTCCTCCCTCCCTCCCTCCCTCGCTTCCTCGCTCCAAAAGTTCGCAAACAAATGAGAATTCACAACAAAGCAGCAACTATGCATATACCTGACTAGATGACAGTTCATGTCCGCAAACGAAGCTCGCATTGACGTTCCTTGAGCTACACCAGTGCGGCGCGGTGGTCGAGCGTCGGACTTTCGGTCGAGGGGACCGGGGTTCAAAACCGTTTGGAAACTTGGGCATTTTCATTCACCCCATTTTGCCTGTGCCTTTCGGAAGAGACACCAAAAGCCGTTGGTCCCTTCTATCTGGTGTCTATGCCAGGGGAAGTACAAGATCCCACACAGGGGGTAAATATGTAACCTGTCGTGGACTCTTATCTCTCACGAGTCACTCAGTTCTGCTCAATCAATTCTGCTAAACACCTCGAAAGAGGATACGAGTGAAAAAAGCTGACAATGATGGTAGGTAAACTGATACAAACTAGTCCATGGTGAATCTTTAAAAAACCAGAATGGCATCTCTGATGCAGCGTCTAGTGTTTAGTGAATTCCGCACAAGGTTACACACGTAGGCTCTACGTGCCGTGTGGGCTGGAGTGCCTATCGTGTACTAAATTGAGGCGTGTCTTCGTGCATATATATATATATATATATATATATATATATATATATATATATATATATATATATATATATATATATATATATATATATATATATATATATATATTATATATATATTATATATATATATATATATATAATATATACATATATATATATATATTATTATATATATATATATATATATATATATATATATTATATATATATATATATATATATATATATATATATATATATATATATATATATATAAAACAGTTAATTTATTTATGCTTCACAAAACCAATATATATTTTATATATTATATATTCTATATATATATATATATATATATATATATATATATATTATATATATATTATATATATATATAACAGTTAATTTATTTATGCTTCACAAAAACTAATATATATATAAAACAGTTAATTTATTTATGCTTCACAAAAACCAATATATATTATATATATATATATATATATTATATATATATTATATGTATATATATATCAGTTAATTTATTTATGCTTCACAAAAACCAACAGTGCATCGCTGGAAATTCCAAACATAGGCTAGCCCGGAGTAGAACTTGAATCCAGTGAACAGACGATGGGGGACATCAAGATGTACTATTTATTTCCATGTTCAACCATAATGCTTTTGGAAGACTAATCACTGCTATTTGACGGATGCATATATGACTCGGGGGGGGGAGGGGCGGTACTCAATACATTGCCAGCACACCATTCTTGAGAATTGATCTAAATGACCCTCCAAACACGTTATAGACATGTGCCAAAATTATACCGTTTTCAAGTTGGAATTTCTGGTATGTCCAAATGTACATCCTTTAACGTGCAAATTTTTGTATTTAATTCATTAACATGTTTGATTCATAGATTAATTTTAGGCAAATTTACACAAAGTTGCCCTGAAATCACAGCTCTTGTTCTAAACATATACGTTTAATTATCAAAAGGTGTTGCGTGCATCAATGTGTTTTGTCGCACAAAACATACCCATAAAATGTGGAACTTGTCTCAAGGATAGTATACTGGCGACTTATTGAGTGCCTCCCCCCCGGATGTATGAGGACAATAATTATTGTCAAATGACTACTTGAATGTCAACAGTATGTCTCACAACGACAACTATTCTTGTACCGGGGCAATTTTACGATCATATTCAAGGGTATTTTAGTTTGTCTCCAAAGTTTTGAGTGTGGTGGACCATAAAATGGTGATAATTGGTGAATTGACGGGTGACGGACAGACAACTGATGGATGGGTGGGCAATGGATGGATAGGTGACGGATGGATGGATGGGTGATGGACGGATAGGTGACGGATGGATGGATGGGTGATGGACGGATAGGTGATGGATGGATGGATGGATCGATGGGTGATGGACGGATAGGTGACGGATGGATGGATGGATGGGTGATGAACGGATAGGTGACAGATGGATGGATGGATGGGCGATGGACGCATAGGTGACGGATGGATGGATGGATGGGCGATGGACGCATAGGTGACGGATGGATGGATGGGTGATGGACGGATAGGTGACGGATGGATGGATGGATGGGTGATGGACGGATAGGTGACGGATGGATGGATGGATGGATGGGTGATGGACGGATAGGTGACGGATGGATGGATGGATGGGTGATGGACGGATAGGTGACAGATGGATGGATGGATGGGTGATGGACGGATAGGTGACGGATGGATGGATGGATGGGTGATGGACGGATAGGTGACGGATGGATGGGCGATGGACGGATAGGTGACAGATGGATGGATGGATGGGTGATGGACGGATAGGTGACGGATGGATGGATGGATGGGCAATGGACGGATAGGTGACGGATGGATGGGCGATGGACAGATAGGTGACAGATGGATGGATGGATGGGTGATGGACGGATAGGTGACGGATGGATGGATGGGCGATGGACGGATAGGTGACGGATGGATGGATGGGTGATGGACGGATAGGTGACGGATGGATGTGATGGACGGATAGGTGACGGATGGATGGATGGGTGATGGACGGATAGGTGACGGATGGATGGGCGATGGACGGATAGGTGACGGATGGATGGATGGATGGGTGATGGACGGATAGGTGACGGATGGACGGATGGGTGATGGACGGATAGGTGACGGATGGACAGATGGGCAATGGATGGGCCGGTGAAAAAAAGACAGACGGACGGATAAAGGAAGGACGACTGCCTGATAGACGACTGACCAATGAACGGTCTGGTTGACTTCTGTCTGTCTGTCTATTGTATGTCTGTCTGTCGCAAGACAATTCAGATTAAGTCTAAATGAGTGTTAAACAAACCTTCATATGAACAAATTTATTTTTTTATTCTACACAAACAACAAACAAGTGCCTTTAAGATTGTTTGTGATCTTTGGTTACAGTGCATATGTGGTATTAGGTTTAGTTTGCATTACACTTCTTGTAAATCTGTGTAACATACCATGCATGTCCGTGTAAGTAATCCTCTTACACAGCTCCTCCTGTGTTACACATCATGCATGTGCATTCAATACATCCTATCGGACACTTGTCTGTGTTACACGTATATTATATTTGTGTAAGGTGTTTCTTTACACATCTCTGTGTGCATTTACACATCTTCATCTGTGTTTACACATCTTCATCTGCGTTTACATATTGGCCTCCACTCCAAACTTGCTGAGGTGAGCTGCACGCTTAGCTGCAAGCAGAGCCTGACAACAAAAAAGGAACAAACCAATTATAATGATTACAGGACATCACTACCTTTATTATAATTATACATTTCCGTAATTTTTATTCTCAATATAGCTGTTGTGGACGTGGTGTATGAGTCAGGCTAGTTACTTAGTGTCATGGACGTGGTGTGTGAGTCAGGGTAGTTAGTTAGTGTTGTGGACATGGTGTGAGTCAGGGTGGCTTCTTAGTGTTGTGGACATTGTATGTAAGTCAGGGTAGTTACTTAGTGTTGTGGATGTGGAGTGTGAGTCAGGATGGTTACAGTGTTGTGGTCGTGGTGTGTGAGTAAGGGTGGTTACTTAGTGTTGTGGACGTGGTGTGTGAGTCAGGGTGGCTACTTAGTGTTGTGGATGTGGGGTGTGAGTCAGGGTGGTTACTTAGTGTTGTGGTCGTGGTGTGTGTATCAGGGTGGTTACTTATTGTTGCGAACGCGGTGTGTGAGTCAGGGTGGCTACTTCGTGTTGTGGACATGGTGTGTGAGTCAGGGTGGTTACTTAGTGTTGTGGTAGTGGTATGTGTTTGTGTCAGGGTGGTTATTTAGTGTTGTGGACATGGTGTGTAAATCAGGTGGTTACTTACAATCTTGTGGGCATGGTGTGTGAGTCAGAGTGGTTACTTAGTGTTGTGGAAGTGATGTGTGAGTCAGGGTGGTTACATAGTGTTGAGGCTGTGGTGCGTGAGTCAGGGTAGTTACTTAGTGTTGTGGACATGGTGTGTAACTCAGGGTGGCAATTTAGTGTTGTGGAACTGGTGTGTGAGTCAGGGTAGTTACTTAGTGCTGTGGATGTGGCGTGTGAGTTAGGGTAGTTATTTAGTATTGTGGATGTGGTGTGTGAGCCAAGGCAACTACTTAGTGTTGTGGACATGGTGTGTGAGTCGGGGTAGTTACTTAGTGTTGTGGACGTGGTGTGTGTGAGTCAGGGTGGTTACTTAGTGTTGTGGTAGTGGTGTGTGTGTGTGCGTATGTGTGTGCGTGTCAGAGTGGTTACTTATTGTTGTGAACGTGGTGTGCGAGTCTGGGTGGTTACTTTGTGCTGTGAAAGTGCTGTGTGTGTGTTCGTGTTAGGGTGGTTATTTAGTATTATGGGCATGGTGTGTGAGTCAGAGTGGTTACTTAGTGTTGTGGAAGTGGTGTGTGAGTCAGAGTGGTTACTTAGTGTTGTGGAAGTGGTGTGTGAGTCAGGGTGGTTACTTAGTGTTGTGGACATGGTGTGTGAGTTGAAGTGGTGTGTGAGTCATGGTGATTTCTTAGTGTTCTTGATGTGATGTGTGAGTCAGAGTGGTTACTTAGTATTGTGGCTGTGGTGTGTGAGTCAGTGTAGTTACTTACATTGTTGTGGACGTAGTGGTCACAGCTGTAGCACCATGCTGACATGTCAGCGTAACTCAGCACAATATTGTGACCAATTGTAGAACTGTGATGTAACATGTGACTGTTCACATATCTACTGCAGTGAACCTATAAAACACAATACATGTATATATATATATATATATATATATATATATATATATATATATATATATATATATATATATATATATATATATGTATATATGTATTTATGTATATATATGTATATATATATATATATATATATATATATATATATATATATATATATATATATATATATATATATACACATCACCCTGCAAAAATCATGTACAACTGTTGGTTTCACAATGCAACTTAGACCATGCAACTCAAACAACTGTAGAAAACTCAGATAGCTTTGATAACAACTGTGCGTACTATTGTTCTGAGTTGCGTAATCTATGTCAAACGTCCACATCATTTCCTTCATAATATATTTTTGTGTATGAACCATCTCCATGGGTCCATGGGTCCATCTATATATATATATATATATATATATATATATATATATATATATATATATATATATATATATATATATATATATATATATATATATATATATATATATATATATATACACACACATCACCCTGCAAAAATCATGTACAACTGTATCTCTGGTTCAAGGATACCATCAAGAGAAACCTCAAGCTGAGAGACATAAAGACCGACTCATGGACATCACTCTCACAGCAGAGAACTAAATGGAGTGCGGCAGTCAAGAAATGAAAGCAGTCTTTGTCGCATAGCGACTGACAGCATGATGATATATATATATATATATATATATATATATATATATATATATATATATATATATATATGTATATGTATATATATATATATATATATATATATATATATATTTATACTTATATATATATATATATATATATATATATATATATATATATATATATATATATGTATATATATATTTATATATATATTTATATGTATATATTTATACGTATATATATATATACACATCACCCTGCAAAAATCATGTACAACTGTTGGTTTCACAATGCAACTTAGACCATGCAACTCAAACAACTGTAGAAAACTCAGATAGCTTTGATAACAACTGTGCGTACTATTGTTCTGAGTTGCGTAATGTATGTCAAACGTCCACATCATTTCCTTCATAATATATTTTTTTGTGTATGAACCATCTCCATGGGTCCATGGGTTCATCTACAAAATGTCAGCCCCATACATGGAAAGATTTAACAAGATTTAACAAGATTTAACAAGATTTAACAAGATTGCCATCTCGAACAACAAGTTCCAGATGGCAAGTGGACAAGGAAGCCATTGGCTTATCGAGAGTCCAACAATTTTCTCATCTATGTGTAGCCTGCCCTTATCAGATATCTGTCAATTCTATTTTTAAACATATTCACACTACTAGCATTAACACAATCGTTTGGCAGTTTGTTCCATTCATTTATCACCCTCTGTGAGAATGACTACTTTCTCATGTCCAACCTACACTGCTCCTTAACTAATGCTGCTTTGTGTCCTCTGGTTCTACTACCTTCTTTAAGTTTGAAGAACATATTCCTATCAACATCCTCATAACCGTTCACTATTTTAAACACTTCTATTTGGTCTCCTCTTAGTCTCCTGGTCTCTAGTGTTGTCAAACCACATTGTAATAAGCGACTTTCGTAACTAATGTCTCTTAATTCTGGAATCATCTTAGTTGCTCTTCGTTGTATTCTTTCTAGCTTATCTATGTCTTTTTTACGATATGGCCCCCATGCTTGAATACAATATTCCAAATGTGGTCTAACTATTGCTTTGTACAGGGGTACAATTAGATGTTTCTCCTTATACGTGATAGTTCTCCTAATTAGGCCTAGAATTTGATTTCCTTTCGAAGCAGCAATCCCACATTGCTCTGAAACTTTCATGTCAGCATTAAATGTTACTCCTAAATCCTTTTGTTGTGTGGTTCTACCTAGTACAGCATCCCCCATTTTATATTCCTTATCCATATTTCCATGTCCTATGTGTATACATTTACACTTCCCAAAATTGAATAACATTTGCCATTTTTCTGACCATTTAACAAATTTTTCTAGACCATCCTGTAAACTTTGTTTATCTGTATCATTAGTAACCTTTCTGAATACTTTTGTGTCATCTGCAAATTTGAGTACTTTGCTAGATATGTCATCCTCCAAATCATTTATATATATTAAAAACAGTATAGGGCCTAACACTGATCCCTGTGGTACCCCACTCAAAACAGATTTCCAGTTTGAAATCTTACCATCTACTATTACTCTCTGTCTTCTGTGTGTAAGCCACTTTTCTATCCAGTTGATTACATCATTGCCTATACCATGGGCTTTTAGTTTAAGTAACAATCTTTGATGTGGCACTTTATCGAAAGCTTTCTGAAAATCTAAGTAGACAACATCCACTGGTGACCCGTGATCTACCCACTTTGTAATTTCTTCTAAAAAACATAAGAGATTGGTTAGACATGACCTTGCTTTTAGGAATCCATGTTGAGATGTATTTATTAATTTCTACTTTATGAGGAATTCCACCATGTGGTCTCTAATTAATGTTTCAAGTAATTTGTATGCAAGTATTACAGTACCTCTGGTACTACAATACCTCAGGGAGTTTGACGCCCCTGCATTGCAGAGTTGAAAATCACTGCCTTGTGATACAGGTTCTCGACAGAACCGAAGGCTAAGGGAGCAAACCCTAACAGAAAACCATGTCATTGTGGCAGCATCAAGGGTGGTTGATGAATGGAACTCCCAACATCTCCCGACCAGCCACTGCAGGGATAAATAGCTCGCGCCTGTCTTGACGTGTTCTTGCCGGTGTGAGACCTCTATTTGCTCCCCGAGAGAGTGCCGCTAGTAACTTGCAAAAGCCAGCAGCACTTCAACACTTTTTGCATGCAGCTCTCATGAAATGCACAACCGCACGAATTACCATACCGGACCGGTCGTCGCCCGGGTTACCAAGGACCGCGCTGCTCGACCTCATCTTCCGTCGACAGTGAAAAATCAGCTAGGAAGAAGAGAACAACTATCAATCGCTCAATGGAACGTCAGGACTCTCCTCGACCGAGAAGTAGCCGACCGACCGGAAAGACGTACTGCACTAGTAGCAATGGAACTCGCCAAGTACAATATAGACATTGCCGCCCTGTGCGAAACAAGGTTCTCAGAGTCTGGTAGTCTTAATGACTTGGAATACTCTTTCTTCTGGAGTGGCAGACCCAAAGGAGAGAGAAGGGAGGCTGGAGTGGGCTTTGCGATAAAGAAGGACATCGTGACAATGCTGACAGAAATGCCACGGCCAGTAAGTGACAGAATCATGATGATGAGACTACCTCTGAGCAAGGACAACTATGCTACAATTATCAGTGTTTACGCTCCAACAATGACAAACCCGGACGATAACAAGGAGGCTTTCTACAACCAGCTGTCAAGTACGCTCAGAGGCATCCCTCGTACCGATAAGCTACTGCTGATAGGAGACTTCAATGCAAGGATAGGAAGAGACAATGACAAATGGACCATGGTCATGGGCAAATATGGGATCGGGAAACGCAACTCCAATGGCGAGCTTCTACTGGCTTTGTGCTCTGAGTTCGAACTGATAGTGACGAACACCATGTTCAAGCAGAAGGATGAACGCAAGACCACCTGGATGCATCCTCGTTCCAGACACTGGCATATGATCGACTTCATCATCACGAGGTGTCGGGATAAGATGGACATCCACAGTACTCGAGCCATGCGTGGAGCTAACTGCTGGACCGATCACCATATGCTGAGGTCAAAAGTGGCATTTAGAGTACGACAAAAGCACAACAGACAAGGGGTAAGAAAACCGACCAAGCTAAACACAGCAAAACTATGTACCATCAGTCATAGGGAGAGCTTCGAGCAGGAGATGGACAGCACTCTCGCCCAATGGGAGGAGAAGGAAAGCTCAACACCAGATGAGGAATGGGTAACTCTGCAACAGGTAGTATACAACACAGCTAAAACATTTCTCGGCAAGCCAGACAGAAAACACCAGGACTGGTTCGACCCCAACGACCAGGAGCTACAAAATCTAATAAGCAGAAGAGACCAATCCCACCAGAGAGTGTTGCAGACCAGGAGTACTAGATCCACCACTGCAGCGTACAAAGATGCCTGCAGACTGCTACAAAAACGCACCCGTGCCCTGAAGTCAGAATGGTGGGAAATGAAGGCAGAGGAGCTGCAGAGATCTGCAGACAGAAATGACATGAAGGGCTTCTACAATGGACTGAAGGAAGTGTGGGGACCCGCGAAAAAGGGACCTGTTCACCTGAAGTCAACAGATGGAATGGAGACCTTCTCTGACAGCAAGAGAGTTGTGGCAAGATGGAGTGAACACTTCCAAAAACTACTCAACGTCCCTGGCGACATAGAACATGAAGCTCTTGTCAACATCCAGCAGCGCATTACCAACACATGCCTTGATGAGATTCCAAACATGGATGAGATGGCTAGAGCAATCGCCGGCCTGAAAGATGGCAAAGCACCTGGGGTGATGGAATTCCTGCTGAAGTATGGAAGCACGGAGGAGACAATCTGTCCAACAGACTGCACCAATTAATCACCAAAGCCTGGGAGGAGGGTTCTGTACCACAAGCGTGGAAGGATGCCAGCATTGTAACCATCTACAAGAAAGGAGATCGAACAGACTGTGGGAACTACAGAGGAATCTCTCTTCTTTCCATAGCAGGCAAGATCTTCGCCAGGATCCTGCTCAACAGACTATCTATTCACATAACACCAGAAGTAGTTCCGGAGACACAGTGTGGCTTCAGATCCAACCGGACCACAGCGGACATGATATTTTGTCTTCGACAACTACAAGAAAAGTGCATTGAGCAGGACCGACCACTATATATAGTATTTGTCGACTTCACGAAGGCGTTTGATACAGTCGGAAGGACTGGGCTATGGCAGCTCCTGAGGAAATATGGATGCCCAGAGAAATTCACAACCATGATCGAGGCTCTACATACGGGAATGATGGCGAATGTGAGTGTTGGAGGGGAAGTCTCGGACACGTTCGGTGTTACCAATGGTGGCAAGCAACGCTGTGTGCGGGCCCGCACGCTCTTCTCCATCTTCCTATCAGCAATGCTTGTCGAGGCTTTCCGAGGCATGGGAGATGGCGTCTATATACAGTCTAGACAGAGCGCTGACCTATTCAACATCGCACACTTCAGAGCGAAGACCAAGACTACCCAGATACTTGTGAGAGAGCTGCTATACGCAGATGACAGTGCACTGGTCGCCCACTCCGCTGAAGAGATCCAGAGAATAGTGGATGCTTTCTCCGATGCATCAAAGAAGTTCGGCCTGAAGATTAACATCAAGAAGACGGAAGTGCTGTACCAACCCAACTCTACAAGAACCCGAGAGGAGGATATCATGGTTGATGGAAATAAACTGAACTCTGTTCCGGAATTCACCTACCTCGGAAGCACTATATCAAGTGATGGACGCACTGATGCTGAAATACAGAGGAGGATGGCCAAGGCTAGCGCATCTTTCCGCCGATTACGACAGAGACTCTGGAACAACCACCATGTGTCCACGCGGGTCAAAGGCAAGATCTACCAGGCAATTGTGCTATCCACCTTACTATACGGAGCCGAGGCCTGGACAGTGTACAGACGACAGGTGAAAAAGCTGCATGCCTTCATGATGCGACATCTGCGTTCGATCATGAGGCTAACCTGGAAGGACAAAGTGACAAACAAGGAAATACTCGGTCGGATAGGGCTGCCCTCTATGGAAGATCTTCTGATCAAAAAGAATCTCCTGTGGACTGGACACCTCATGAGGATGTCATCAGACAGACTACCAAAGTAGATCCTCTACTCTCAATTGTCTTCTGGTCACAGACAGAGAGGACGCCCTCGTCTCCGGTTCAAGGATACCATCAAGAGAAACCTCAAGCTGAGAGACATAAAGACCGACTCATGGACATCACTCTCACAGCAGAGAACTAAATGGAGTGCGGCGGTCAAGAAATGAAAGCAGTCTTTGTCGCATAGCGACTGACAGCATGATGATGATGACATACAACTGATGTTAAACTCACTGGTCTGTAATTTTCTGGCTTCTTCCTTGATCCCTTCTTAAACAGCGGCGTAATGTTTGCTTCTTTCCATTCTGAAGGAACTATTCCTTCTTCTAGTGACAAGTTAAATAAGTTTGCAAGTGGTGTACTAATTTGATCAACAATTTCCTTTAGCAGTTTTGGTGGTATCCCATCAACTCCAGGTGATTTATTATCTTTCATCTTCTTCATTTTTTTTGCTATCATTTCAGGAGTTACAAATAACTGCCCTAAATATTCTGATGTATTGCCCTCAAATTTAGTCAATGGAACTGGAAGTGAGCTGATATCTTCTGTGGTAAAAACTGAGCTGAAATACTCATTCAGAACCTCTGCCATTTGGAACCCATCTGAAATTATGTTTTCACTGTTGTTTTCCAGTGGTCCGACCTTATCTCGATCTTTCTGTTTACTCCTTACATAAGCATAGAAACTCTTGCTGTAATTTTTTATATTACCTGCCAATTTTTTTTCAAAGGTTCTTTTAGATTTTCTAATTTCAGTAGTAGCTAGGTTAAGTGCCTCTTTGTAGTTGGTGTAGTCTTCTACATTTCCAGTGTGTTTATAGACCTTCCACAGCATCTGTTTGTGAGCAATTTTTCTAATAGCTTCTTTTGACAGGTGTTTTTTCCTGGATCTTTTCCCTTGTTTTCTTAATGGAATAAATTTCTCAATAATGCCCTCAATCTCATATTTTAAACAAGTCCAGCATTCTGTTGCTGTCTTGTTCTTCAGCAAATTATTCCAATCTATATTTGCTAGATATGTTCTCATCACTTTATATCTGCCTTTGTTGAAGTTCCTCCTCCATTGTTTTTTATATGTATTCCCTGTTTTTACTTTTATATTAAAATGGATTTGGTTATGGTCACTTGAAGGGTTCGTGTACTTTAACATTGTCAACTAATTCATTTTGAGAAGACAAAATTAAATCTAACACATTCCCACCTCTGGTTGGTTCCAAGACATGTTGAGTAAGGAAACAATCCTGTGTTAGAAGTAGAAACTGATGGTCATCACCTCCAGCACTCTCTAATGATTCCCATTGTATATGGCCATGGTTAAAATCACCCATTATAACACATTCTCCATTGCTCACCTCCCTTATCGCCTTTTGTAATTTTACATCTTCCTTGAGTTCCTGGTAACTATGTTACACCAAATTGCTTCCACACTATCTGCTTCACTTTCCAGTGTAATTTCATATGCTTGGATAGATTCTTTAATATACAAAATTACTCCACCTCCCCTTCTTTCTCGTCTATCCTTCCTAAACATTACATAGCCTGTCAGTGCTAACTCAGCACTATATCTGCATTTGCCCATGATTCTGTGATGCCTATTACATGAGGATCAATATCTGCTACCATAATGTCTAACTCACTTTTTTTATTTACTATGCTCCTGGCATTTAAGCATACACATTTAAGTTCATTGTCTGAAATTATTGGTGAACGTTTCTTTGGATGTGTATTTGTAGTAGTACTCCTCTGAGTTTTCTCTGTCAGTTCCCCCTGTGCATCTAGTTTAAATAATCTATGGTACCTGTGCCTTCGTCGACAACTCTGACAAACTCACACGCAAGAACTGCAGCGCCCTTCCCTGTCAGATGAAGTTCATCTCTCATGAAAAAGTCACCTCTTCCCACAAAGTTTAACCACATGTCTACGAAGCCTACTCCCTCCTCCATACATACCTTCTGTACCTGTGTGTTGATCGCCATCCTTCTACAGTTCCTATATTCCTCACCCCTGCCTCCCATTATTGGTAATATCCCCGACAATACGATCTGTCCAACTCGTGCCTCTTTAAATGTCTTGATCAACCTCCTGTACTTACCAATGATGGCTGACGTTCCCTCCTTATCTGCATTGTTCGTTCCCACATGCACGAGAACAGCACCTCCCGTGCCACCACCCATGACCTGTCCTGCCTTCTCTGCTATATCCTCTACTTTTGCCCCTGGTAGGCATACTGTTATGTCATCTCCTCTATTTACAATTTTATCCACTTTCCTAATGATGGAATCCCCCATAAATACCCGGGCTTTCCTCGCTTTCCCCTGTGATTCTACATCGGCAAAGCTCCTTTCCTGTTGCACACTACTAGTATGCCCCCTTTCTCTCCTATCATCAACCTTTACCGTCTTACCACCTGGCAATCCCTCTCCACTCACCCGCTTACCTCTCTTTTGTTGCATTCTTTGCCTTCTGTCATCTTTCTTCTTCTTACCAGCTTTCTCCCTCACATTGCCACTGCTCTCCTTGTTCTCCTCGGTCTCACCACCTCTGCTCTCCTCGGTCTCACCACCTCTGCTCTCCTCGGTCTCACCACCTCTGCTCTCATCATTCTCACCACCTCTGTTCACGTCTGTCTCACCCTGCCCTGTCATCATCAAAATCATACGCCTTAGCTCAATCACCTGCTCCTGCAGATATTTCACTGTAGTACACCCCCTACACACGAAATGGAAATCATCCGCCTGCACCTCTGCCCACGAATTTACACACCTGGACTTTGCAAAGTCTATCCAGCTGTCGCAGCTAGAACATATCAAATTACGTTTTGCCTTTACTTGGCGTTTGCACGGCGCCATGTTAGAAATTAACCTGATGCACCCTGAACACCGAAATTTCGGTGTTGGGATGTAGTGTTCATATTGATCGCCATGTGGCGCCACGTTCATTCGCTTTGGTTATGCTGTTGGTGCCCGGATGAAAACAACACATGTGCGGACGTTTTGAGCCGTTTCTCGAATCGATCCGTCAATTATTAGTATTTTTGCGAATTTTTTTAAAGTGACCGATATCTCGTCAACGTTTTACGATTCATGGTTATGACGACTATGAGCGGGCAATGCATCTTTTGGGTTTTACATCTGATAATTCGGATGTAAATGACATTAGTAGCGGACAAGACAACGACATCGACGTGTCAATGATGTGTTATTACTGTATTCATAGTCTTTAGACGTAACATATGACTCACATTTGCAGAATTACTGCATTTATATTCCTTGAATTTTTCTTTTCCATAAGTTATTATGCTACAATACGTGGTGTGCTCTGATATATATGTCAGTAGATTACATGTACACTAAGAAACTTTCATTATTATGCATTTTGTGAACAGTTTTGTGTGCTTTATATGTATATAATTATGCGATCAACCAAAATCATAGTACTTGCATGCTAATTGTAATATTTCACAGGTAAATGCAGATATTATTATAATTTCTGTTGCTGGTCATAGAGGACGTGTAGGCCTACCTTGCAGTACCAAACTTGCCTCATTTTGTGCTTTATTGTGTCCATGAGTGACGAAATAAAACTAGATTTCGTATTTAATTTTTCACTTTGCGATTGTTTACATATGCTAATTATATGCTAATTAGCCACAGTTAATCATAACATTGATAGTGTTATTACCATTGGTAAGATAAATATTCTGATTCAGAATATGTATATATTGTAAGGGTTTTGATGAAGACTTTACATGTTACAGTGCATTTCATAATCCCATTGGTTGAAACAAAATCAACTCCCCCAGAAATTCAGGGCTTATCAGGTTAAATTTGTATTTGTTTATAATCCGTTTATAATCAATTTATACTAGGTAGTCTTCACAAAGACTGTTTTTGTGTTGTAATACACACTTTATAGAATGTTACTTATGTCTTAATTAAATTTACAGCTACTGCCTTGCAAATTAATTTCTATGTAACAGCTGACTAACAAAACGTAATATCGCTCGCGCTAACGAAATTTCAGTGACCTTATTTAAGTAACACTGAATTACTACCTACGGCTAACTTTTAACAATAAATGTTGCTAAAACAAAATATTCAGGTTTTCAATATTTAATATGGACTAAATTATTTACAATAATATTATGTCTCGTATTATGTACCCAATCAACTGAAAACAACAACCCTTAATTATCGCTCGTGCTACCGAGTCCTCGGAGACCTACGATATAAACTACCCTAAATTATGGATAGATGATCCGGTTTCTTGGTTATTAATATTAATCATAATTACCTCTCAAGAAACTTGCAGTTTGTTGTTGGATATTTCGACCGCATCTCGCAGTCTTCTTCAGCAGACTGAAGTTACGGATGTGTCACATGACCAATGTCATGTGACACAAGCTGGAGTAGGACTGGTGGGAGCTCCTGGCCGACGTCTCGGTTCAGCGTAGGTTTGTTTCTGTGGATGTTAATCGCCTCCTTTATTTTTCTCCTGTGCCAGTTCTCCTCGTGGTCTAGAATATTGACGTCCTTCATAGAGCACTGATGACCTGTGTTCAGTTTGTGTTCACTTATAGCTGATAGGGATCATTCGACAACACGAACGAGAGGTTGTGAAAACGTTACGGGGGCTGGAGAAAACGACGAGGAAGTTAGCTTGCTGGAAGAACCACCGCCATTTCAATACACGTTGTCTCCATGACAACGTAATTCCAAAGAGCCTACATATACGATCGACGGTGAAGGGAATAAAAGCGTCAACAATCCTGAGAAAAGCAGAGAAGAAACTGTTAAACATCAGAATTTCTCAGTGCCATTTTACGGTGAACAAATTACAAGATGAAAAAGAATTGCTAGAAACGAACCTACGTACGAAACTAACAGAAACGGAAATGGAGGAAGTGACAGCGTTCATCGAGCATGCGCACGAAACTACTTTCCGGGAAACGCGGGAAAGACAACAACGAAAATATGATCAACTGTTATCCAAACAACAACACGGAGCGGACAGTCCACAACTAGATGACCCGGACAACATCACAGAGAGGTGGGTCATTAATCTAGCGAACAGACATTTAGACAGTGACGAAGTCAGCCTATTGAAGAAAGGTTTAAATTTTGCGGTTACCCCACAGAACCTTCCCATAGACGATCTGATAACAACAACAGAACTAGCATGTAAGAACATCAAAGAAAAACACAGGGCCGATGGGTTGAGATGTGAGGTAGCTAAAGCCGTGATGAAACACAAAGCCCAAAAAAAGAGATCTAACATATCACTGGAAGAAAGGAAAGCACTTCAAACGTTACGTAGCGACAAGACGATCAAGATTCTACCAGCAGACAAGGGTAGAGCAACTGTGATTATGAAGGCCACAGATTACGACGCAAAGATTGCTGGACTATTAGTAGACGACACCACCTACAAGAAATTGGAAAGGGACCCCACCAAAGTTTACAAAAGTAAACTAGTTAACACCATGAAAGAGTGGAAAAGAACCAAAACGATCTCAGATGCCCTATACTACAGGATCTACCCTACATCAGAAACAGTCCCAAAATTCTATGGATTGCCTAAGGTCCACAAGAACAATGTACCATTAAGACCTATAGTATCAAGTATAGGTAGCATCACATACAAGACAGCAAAGTTCCTAGCCAGCATTTTGAGCCCACTAGTTGGAAAAACAGAACATTTTGTGAAAAACAGCACACAATTTGTAAAGAAGATCAAAGAATTGGAAGTTCCACCAGGGAGAAAAATGGTGTCTTTTGATGTGACAGCCCTGTTCACGAGCATCCCTGTGACAGAGGCGGTATCAGTGATAAAGGACCGACTAAACCAGGATACAACACTGAAAGACAGATGTGAACTATCAGTAAATCAGATCATCACACTGTTAGAAATCTGTCTGAACACCACATATTTCATTTATGATGGAGTATTCTACAAACAGAAGAAGGGAGCAGCCATGGGTTCACCGGTCTCTCCGATAGTGGCAAACCTATACATGGAACATTTTGAGGAAAGAGCCATCAGAGAAGCACCTCATCCTCCAGACATCTGGTTGAGGTATGTAGATGACACATTCACAGTATTACAAGAGAGCGAAGTAGAACATTTCACACACCATCTGAATTCAATGGACGAGAACATTAAGTTCACGGTAGAACCAGAACAAGACAATACGTTAGCCTTTCTAGACACGTGTGTATGCCTGAATGATGATGGATCAACCAAGGTCAAGATATATCGGAAAGCAACCCACACGGACCAATATTTGAACTGGGATTCTAATCACCACCTAGAACACAAACGCTCAGTAGTCAGGACACTCCTCCAAAGGGCAGAAAACATGATAACAGAAGAGGAGGACAAGAACACAGAGGTGGACCACATCAAGAAAGTGCTGAAAGCAAACGGTTACAAAACCTGGATGTTTAACACCACGCAACCAACGAGAAGGAAGGAGAACACTACCACAGAAACCAGCAGAAGACAACATGCCATAGGTCTGCCCTACATTAGTAAACTATCAGAACAAGTAGCAAGGATTTTCAAGTCCTATAACATCCCGGTTTACCACAAACCTATCAACACCCTGAGGTCACTGTTGGTACACCCAAAAGACAGAACAACAAAGGCAGCAAAGTGTGGGGTAGTATATGACATACAATGCCCAGAATGTGACCAACACTATATAGGAGAAACAGCCAGAACACTTGGCACAAGAATCAAAGAACATCTATCTTGTCGCCAACCCCTATCAGCAATAAGTGAACACAAACTGAACACAGGTCATCAGTGCTCTATGAAGGACGTCAATATTCTAGACCACGAGGAGAACTGGCACAGGAGAAAAATAAAGGAGGCGATTAACATCCACAGAAACAAACCTACGCTGAACCGAGACGTCGGCCAGGAGCTCCCACCAGTCCTACTCCAGCTTGTGTCACATGACATTGGTCATGTGACACATCCGTAACTTCAGTCTGCTGAAGAAGACTGCGAGATGCGGTCGAAATATCCAACAACAAACTGCAAGTTTCTTGAGAGGTAATTATGATTAATACCCTAAATTACTTCTATAGCTAAATTTTAACAGCAACTATTGACTAAACAAGGAAGTTTGTAAGTTTATGTTTAATATACACGCACTAATAATACTTATCCGATCAATATTCCACGCTTTAGACAAATATAAAATCCACCAAATTCAATCCGTGTTCTCCTCAAGATTTCCCAAGATGCAAAACTAGCGGAGATACGAGGGAACATCCATACAGAGTCACAAACTACTTCATACTGTAGACACGCAAGCCATCAAGAAAAGATATCAACAGATTGGTGCAGAAATCAACCCAATACACAAGAAAAGTTTAGTAACCGCCTTAAACTACCGAACAGTTTGTCTGATATCCAAGATAAGGTTTCCTGCAATATGATACTTATGAGGATAGATGACAACATTGACACACATCTATCAAAGCAGCAGTTTGGATTCAGGAAGAAAAGAGGGACGGTAGATATTATCTTCATAGTGCGACAGATCTTAGAAAAGGCAAATGAGCGCCAGATCCCGCTGCATTTAAATTTTGTGGACTTAAGGCTGCATTTGATACTATCTAGAGGGGCATTGTGGAAGATGTTGAGGTCTACTGTGGAGGATCCCAAGATTACATCACTAATTGAAGCTGTGTATGAAAATATTGAAGGTGCAGTCGTCATCATTGGTCAACTGACAGAACGGTTCAGGGTGGAAATACGAGTGAGATTGGGTGATTTGCTATTGCCTATCCGATTTGTTCTTGGATTTCATCATGGCAGACCTGAAGAGATAATGCAAGTAGTTCAAGCAAGATACCAACCTCAGCTTTGACATGAGATGACACTAGTCTTATGTCGACCATGTTTGCTACAACTCACCGTGTAACAAGTGAGACAGACCCAGTTCTCCCCAATGTGCTGGCATTCGTCACATCGCTGATTCGCATCGATGCCATGCTCTGGCAGTGGCTGAACCTCCACCAGGTGGGGACACCAGGTGAGCGGCATGACTGCGAACATTTCGCGTTGATCCTCCTGGATAACAAGTGGTTTAAATAGACTTCATTAAAATAACATTTCATGTTGATCCTCCTGGATAACAAGTAGTTTAAATAGACTTCATTAAAATAACATTTCACATTGATCCTCCTGGATAACAAGTGGTTTAAATAGACTTCATTAAAATAACATTTCACGTTGATCCTCCTGGATAACAAGTGGTTTAAATAAACTTCATTAAAATAACGTTAAGTCATTTGAAAACCTTTTTGACCAGATTCATTTTGTTCAAGTCATATCTATTGTCCAAGTTTGAAGTGAAACCAAATGCATTGTTTTGGGCTAATGCACCTATAATAGTGCCTAAAAACTAACCATTTGTAACTATGATCAAGAATATCACGCAAGTGGTTTACTGGGAATATGTTCTAAAAGTTCTAAATTTTGGTCTAATGTCATTCATTCATTTTAAAGGTGATATATCAACTAATGGGTCAAGATCCTTCAAAACGTTGGTGATGGAGAACGTTAAATCCTGAAGTGGTACCGACAATCTTCCAACATGTACCTCAGCTGAAGGCTTCGACAACACACAAACACTCAATCAACAGAACTTTTAAATTGGAATGCAAGGCAGTCTGTAAACAATGAATAAATGGACTATTTTGCCAAATAAGTCGATTTTAGATGCAAACAGCATGTCCAAACTTATTGGCAAGTATGTGACTAAAATCGTCTACATGTATGATCAGGCATTTAAAGTTGGAGTTGTGGGAAACCTAGTCAGCACTTTTGACGTAGGATTCTGAACAAATATGGCAATGCCCATGCAAAAAATATGTTCGGTGTTCAACGAGGTATATATAGTTAACCACTTGCGTGATATTCTTGATTATAGTTGCAAATGGTTAGTTATTACTCTTATAGGTACAAATGGTTAGTTATTACTGGATGGGAAATATTGGAGGGAATGGTGGAGGGTGAAAGTGACAGGGGAAGAGCAAGAGCCACATGGACAGACAGCATCAAGGCTTGGATGGGAAATATTGGAGGGAATGGTGGAGGGTGAAAGAGACGGGAAGACCAAGAGCCACATGGACAGACAGCATCAAGGAGTGGATGGGAGATCTTGGAGGGAATGGTGGAGGGTGGAAGAGACAGGGGAAGACCAAGAGCCACATGGACAGACAACATCAAGGTGTGGATGGGAAATATTGGAGGGAATGGTGGAGGGTGAAAGAGACGGGAAGACCAAGAGCCACATGGACAGACAACATCAAAGAGTGGATGGGAAATATTGGAGGGTGAAAGTGACAGGGGAAGAGCAAGAGCCACATGGACAGACAGCATCAAGGCTTGGATGGGAAATATTGGAGGGAATGGTGGAGGGTGAAAGAGACGGGGAGACCAAGAGCCACATGGACAGACAGCATCAAGGAGTGGATGGGAGATCTTGGAGGGAATGGTGGAGGGTGGAAGAGACAGGGGAAGACCAAGAGCCACATGGACAGACAACATCAAGGTGTGGATGGGAAATATTGGAGGGAATGGTGGAGGGTGAAAGAGACGGGAAGACCAAGAGCCACATGGACAGACAACATCAAAGAGTGGATGGGAAATATTGGAGGGTGAAAGTGACAGGGGAAGAGCAAGAGCCACATGGACAGACAGCATCAAGGCTTGGATGGGAAATATTGGAGGAAATGGTGGAGGGTGAAAGAGACGGGAAGACCAAGAGCCACATGGACAGACATCAAGGTGTAGATGGGAAATATTGGAGGGAATGGTGGAGGGTGAAAGAGACGGGAAGACCAGAGTCACATGGACAGACAACATCAAGGCGTGGATGGGAAATATTGGAGGGAATGGTGGAGGGTGAAAGAGACAGGGGAAGACCAAGAGCCACATGGACAGACAACATCAAGGAGTGGATGGGAAATATTGGAGGGAATGGTGGAGGGTGAAAGAGACAGGGAAAGACCAAGAGCCACATGGACAGACAACATCAAGGAGTGGATGGGAAATATTGGTGGGAATGGTGGAGGGTGAAAGAGACAGGGGAAGAGCAAGAGCCACATGGACAGACAGCATCAAGGAGTGGATGGGAAATATTGAAGGGAATGGTAGAGGGTGAAAGAGACAGGGAAAGACCAAGAGCCACATGGACTGACAACATCAAGGAGTGGATGGGAAATATTGGAGGGAATGGAGGAGGGTGAAAGAGACAGGGAAAGACCAAGAGCCACATGGACAGACAACATCAAGGAGTGGATGGGAAATATTGGAGGGAATGGTGGAGGGTGAAAGAGACAGGGGAAGACCAAGAGTCGCATGAACAGACAACATCAAGGCGTGGATGGGAAATATTGGAGGGAATGCTGGAGGGTGAAAGAAACAGGGGAAGACCAATAGTCACATGAACAGACAACATCAAGGCGTGGATGGTGCCATCCGCAACCTTCCCAGGGGAGATGGCACAACATGATGCTAAGAGACGGCCAGATAAATTCGACTACATAAATTTAGCAGTCTCTGTCGGATATATTATTGCATTGAATTAATTAATTATTTATTTGTCAACATTTCCTTGAATTACCCCCATCTACCACATAGTTATTGGTGCTAGAAAACAGACAATTGGTAAATAAAACAAGATTTGTTTTCCCAACTTTATTTTACCAACTGGCGTTTGAACAGATATGTGAACTGTAAAGAAGATAACAGGAAAAAACTGAAGAGGCAGAAGAAAATGGGATGGAGTGATAATATGAAGCATTGGACAGATAGTGGACTAGAAGTGGTGCGATTGCAAGGAGACTAACTGAGGCTAGGACGACACAAGACGAATAAACACAATAAAAAGCATCCCAAACGAAGGAAGGAAACGAGTTGTAAACGGAGGAGGAGGGATTAGTTGAAGGAAGGAAGGTTGTGTCAAGGAATCTAGGGATCAGGGATGATTGGGTATAGTTTACTCTTGCGATAGTATCGCGATACTTGTACAACTATTGCGATACTATCGTGACAGTTTCATAACTATCACGATAAAATTGAGATAGTATCACAGCATAGCCAGGAAAACAGTCCGAAATTGATGGTTGGCTGCGATCACATAGCCTGGGAGATAGTTGATTTAAAATTCAGAATCCGTGAATGACGCTGTTTTAATCGACGACTGTTGATGTAACGGCGATAAATAAATAAAATTATCCAAAATAGTTGAAAAACATGGTAGCCCTGTCTACTTGCTCTGCCAACTATCATTACAATTGATAGTTCAGTGTATTGTTGACGATAACAATTGTTCGTTCAATTTACTATTGATAGTATTACATCGTTTCATCGACTATTGCGATGCATCAATAGTTCGATGTATTGCTACACCCCTACAGCGGGCCAAAGGGGAGGCCAAAGGGGAGGCCAAAGGAGGAAGCCAAAGGGGGAGGCCAAAGGGGGAAGCCAAATGGGAAGCCAAATGGGGAAGCCATGGGGGAAGCCAAAGGGGAATGCCAAAGTGGGAGGCCAAAGGGGGAAGCAAAAGGAGGAAGCAAAAGGGGGAGGCCTATGGGGAGACCAAGCATAGTCATCCATTAGTTTACAATGCTACTATATGTGGAGCAATGAAAAAATACAGGAAAAACATTAAGGCAAAGGGAGCAATGCCCTAAATGGTCCAGTGCCCCCAAATGGTCAGGTACCCCCCAAATGGTCCAGTGTCCCCCTACTAGGGATGCTGAAGCCAGTGACTAAATCCCTCACCACGATGCCATCCCCCTCCGCACCCGTCACTAGGTTGTTGCTGTTGTTGTCTTGGCCTTCAATGTCGCCCCCAGCACACGCCCCCACAGCCTCACTTTCACTGCCCCCTTCACAAGCGTTTTCACTGCTGTCACCAGAAGCTAGAAGAGTCATCGACATGTCATCATCTCTGAGATGTGTCATCATGACAAGGGATTCTTTGCCCTGCTCAGAGACTGCAAGAACAAAATGACAATGCATCATTAAAGGTCAAGTTATAATATATATATATATATATATATATATATATATATATATATATATATATATATATATATATATATTATAGACATTTATATACATTACTTGCATTTTTATGATTAATGCATTATGTAAAGTTTAAGTATATTGGTCTCTATAAGAATTATATATGCATATATATTATATATATATATATATATATATATATATATATATATATATATACATATATATAATTCTCATAGAGATAATATACTTAAACTTACAGTTTTATGATTAATGCATGATGTAAAATTTAAGTATACTGGTCTCTATAAGAATTATATATATATATATATATATAAATATATATATATATATATATATATATATATAAAGGTAAAAGGTACGTTCTTATATAGCGCTCTATCCGGTCCATAGGACTGCTCAAAGCGCTTTACACTTCACCCCCTGGCAGACCTGTTCATTCCAAGGCCATCTCAACTTCTTTGGGAAGTATTCAATATATATATATATATATATATATATATATATATATATATATACATATATATATATATATATAAATATATATATATATCTAATTATATATATATATATATATATATAATTCTCATAGAGAACAATATACTTAAACTTTACATAATGCATTAATCATAAAAATGTAAGTAATGTATATAAATGTCTAAAAGGACTTTATATTAACACTTTTCTTGAGAAAGTGCAGCATAGGCCAATTACACTGGTTATAGGATTCAAGGCATTTACACGAGGAAAGATTAACATGACTATAACTATATAGATTAGAAGAAGGAGATTATGAGATTTAATTGAGACTTTTAAGTTGTTAACTGGGAATGAGAAAGTAAACCCAGATCAGTGTTTTAACATTAATCTAAACAACCTCAGAGGCCACAGTAAAAAAAATTAACAAACAGCAATGTATAAACCTATGTAGACACCAATTTTTCATTCATAGAGTGGTAGATGTTTGGAATTCATTGCCCTACATTATATCTGCAAGCTTTACAAACATTAAAAAAATAGAATCGATGAAGACTGGTGTAAGATATGGACCAATTATAAAAGGCTAATCAGTAGCCTTGCAAATGCCTATTACTTGTAAGTGTTGTCAATATTTATTTTTACAAATTGCTTACTGCTTACAATAATTACCATATTGCACATTTTGCCATAATCACCTCAGAATGAAGCCACGAAGAAACCTCGTTTTGCCTCGCCTTCCTACAAAACCCTCCAGCCACTGATCAGTGACCATCTCACCTACCTCTTAGATCATTCACCGCAGTGGTCAGTGTGCTGCTAGGCTCTGCTGACTTCCTGATGTCCAGCAAAGAGAAACCAGTTTTATTGACCGACAGAACACAGAAACAGCCACAAAAACTGTTGTTTTGTGTCACATTTCATAATAACATTATTAAAACAACACGACACAGTAACATAGATGGACAACTGCCAAGGTAATCATTCCGTACCGTGTCACGCACCATGGACATTCTTGCAGACATTCCAGCAGCCATGCTTCTACATCCTACTTGACTCATCACAAGAGGCTACAACATGCGTTACCTATTCCCCAGTGCAGGACAGGCATATATATGCACCCCTTCTTCCCAGCTGGTGTCCGACAGCATCCTGAGTGCATAATCACATCCCTGTCTCTAGACACCTTCTAGGGAAGGTTGGTCACTCTGGATGTGTAGATTTATATTCTGATTTAACCAGCACCACATCGTAGCACAGATTTTACCCCAATTTTAAACTGCACCACACTCAAATCGTATATATAGTCACCACAGTGCGACAATACTCCAGAGTGTGACTGTGCACTTGTAAGACAAAGAATGCATAAACCTTGATGTGTATCAACAATCCGTATGTCTGCCTGTCGGATCAATCTGTGTCAGTACAATTTTTAAAACCAGTAAGTGCATATTTAAAGTTATCAAATGTAATGTTTATGTTTTCCCTAATCTCCCAATAACTCACTGTACAAGTGGGACAGCCTCCTCGGTCCGGGTGTCTCCCAGCCACCGCTTCGTATCTCTTCTCGATGGCATCTTCACTGAATCACAACAACCACAAAACGTGACATGTCATTGTGTTATATGTTTTTGACATAGGACGACATGACATGTCACTGATCATATGTTATCAACATAAGACAAGATTATGTGACTGGTCATTGTGGCATATTTCATTGACATAAAGACAATGTGACATGTCATTATGTCATATGTTAGTGACCGACACTGACACTGACACTAACAGATACATCACCAGAGATAACACTCACCTCTGTACTGCAGTGTCCTCCAGTAGGCCTGTTGAGTGTCAAGTACACTTGTCATTGTGTCAACAGCACTGAAACACAATGTCACTGACACAGTAGTAACTAGCCACACTGAGAGTACAACTGACAGCAGCACTGAGAGTAGAACTGACTGCAGCACTGAGAGCATCACTGAGAGTAGGACTGACAGCAGCACGAGAGCAGCACTGAGAGTAGAGCTGACTGCAGCACTGAGAGTAGAACTGACTGCAGCACTGAGAGCAGCAATGTTAGTAGAACTGACTGCAGCACTGAGAGCAGTACTGTGAGTAGAACTGACTGCAGCACTGAGAGCAGCAGTGACAGTAGAACTGAATGTAGCAATGACAGCAGCATTGATAGTAGAACTGAAAGCAGCACTGATAGTAGAACTGACAGCAGCACTGAGAGCATCACTGGGAGTAGAACTGACAGCAGCACTGAGAGCAGCACTAAGAGTAGACCTGACTGCAGCACTGACAGCAGCACTTATAGTAGAACTGACTGCAGCACTGAGAGCAGCACTGATAATAGAACTGACTGCAGCACTGATTGTAGAACTGACAGCAGCACTGAGAACAGCACTGATAGTAGAACTGACTGCAGCACTGAGAGCACCATTGATAGTAGAACTGACTGCAGCACTGAGAGCAGCACTGATAGTAGAACTGACTGCAGCACTAAAAACAGCACTGATAGTAGAACTGACAGCAGAACTGAGAGCATCACTGAGAGTAGAACTGACTGCAGCACTGAGAGCAGCACTGAGAGTAGAACTGACTGCAGCACTGAGAGCAGCACTGATAGTAGAACTGACAGCAGCTCTGAGAGCATCACTGAGAGTAGAACTGACTGCAGCACTGAGAGCAGCACTGAGAGTAGAACTGACTGCAGCACTGAGAGTAGAACTGGCTGCAGCACTGAGAGCAGCAATGAGAGTAGAACTAACTGCAGTATTGAGAGCAGCATTGAGAGTAGAACTGACTGCAGCACTGAGAGTAGAACTGACTGCAGCACTGAGAGCAGCACTGATAGAACTGACTGCAGCACTGATAGTATAACTGACTGCAGCACTGAAAACAGCACTGATAGTAGAACTGACAGCAGCACTGAGAGCATCACTGAGAGTAGAACTGACTGCAGCACTGAGAGCAGCACTGAGAGTAGAACTGACTGCAGCACTGAGAGTAGAACTGGCTGCAGCACTGAGAGCAGCAATGAGAGTAGAACTAACTGCAGTATTGAGAGCAGCATTGAGAGTAGAACTGACTGCAGCACTGAGAGTAGAACTGACTGCAGCACTGAGAGCAGCACTGATAGAACTGACTGCAGCACTGATAGTATAACTGACTGCAGCACTGAAAACAGCACTGATAGTAGAACTGACAGCAGCACTGAGAGTAGACCTGACTGCAGCACTGAGAGCATCACTGGGAGTAGAACTGACAGCAGCACTGAGAGCAGCACTGAGAGTAGAAATGAGTGCAGCACTGAGAGCAGCACTGAGAGTAGAACTGACTGCAGCACTGAGAGCAGCACTCAGAGTAGAACTGACTGCAGCACTGAGAGCATCACTGAGAGTAGAACTGACAGCTGCACTGAGAGCATCACTGAGAGTAGAGCTGACTGCAGCAATGAGAGTAGAACTGACTGCAGCACTGAGAGCAGCAATGAGAGTAGAACTGACTGCAGCACTGAGAGCAGCACTGAGAGTAGAACTGACAGCAGCACTGAGAGCATCACTGAGAGTAGAACTGACTGCAGCACTGAGAGCAGCACTGAGAGTAGAACTGACAGCAGCACTGAGAGCATCACTGAGAGTAGAACTGACAGCAGCACTGAGAGCAGCACTAAGAGTAGAACTGACTGCAGCACTGAGAGTATCACTGAGAGTAGAACTGACAGCAGCACTGAGAGCATCACTGAGAGTAGAGCTGACTTCAGCACTGAGAGTAGAACTGACTGCAGCACTGAGAGCAGCAATGAGAGTAGAACTGACTGCAGCACTGAGAGCAGCACTGAAAGTAGAACTGACAGCAGCACTGAGAGCATCACTGAGAGTAGAACTGACTGCAGCACTGAGAGCATCACTGAGAGTAGAACTGACAGCAGCACTGAGAGCATCACTGAGAGTAGAACTGACAGCAGCACTGAGAGTAGAACTGACTGCAGCACTGAGAGCAGCACTGAGAGTAGAACTGACAGCTGCACTGAGAGCATCACTGAGAGTAGAGCTGACTGCAGCACTGAGAGTAGAACTGACTGCAGCACTGAGAGCAGCAATGAGAGTAGAACTGACTGCAGCACTGAGAGCAGCACTGAGAGTAGAACGGACAGCAGCACCGAGAGCATCACTGAGAGTAGAACTGACTGCAGCACTGACAGCAGCACTGAGAGTAGAACTGACAGCAGCACTGAGAGCATCACTGAGAGTAGAACTGACAGCAGCACTGAGAGCAGCACTGAGAGTAGAACTGACTGCAGCACTGAGAGTATCACTGAGAGTAGAACTGACAGCAGCACTGAGAGCATCACTGAGAGTAGAGCTGACTCCAGCACTGAGAGTAGAACTGACTGCAGCACTGAGAGCAGCAATGAGAGTAGAACTGACTGCAGCACTGAGAGTAGAACTGACAGCAGCACTGAGAGCATCACTGAGAGTAGAACTGACTGCAGCACTAAGAGCATCACTGAGAGTAGAACTGACAGCAGCACTGAGAGCATCACTGAGAGTAGAACTGACAGCAGCACTGAGAGTAGAACTGACTGCAGCACTGAGAGCAGCACTGAGAGTAGAACTGACTGCAGCACTGAGAGCATCACTGAGAGTAGAACCGACAGCAGCACTGAGAGCAGAACTGACTGCCACACTGAGAGCAGCACTGAGAGTAGAACTGGCAGTAGAACTGAGAGCATCACTGAGAGTAGAACTGACTGCAGCACTGAGAGCAGCACTGATAGTAGAACTGACAGCAGCACTGAGAGCATCACTGGGAGTAAAACTGACAGCAGCACTGAGAGCAGCACTGATAGTAGAACTGACTGCAGCACTGAGAGCAGCACTGAAAGTAGAACTGACTGTAGCACTGAGAGTAGCACTGATAGTAGAACTGACAGCAGCACTGAGAGCATCACTGATAGTAGAACTGACAGCAGCACTGAGAGCATCACTCAGAGTAGAACTGACTGCAGCACTGAGAGCATCACTGAGAGTAGAACTGACAGCAGTACTGAGAGCATCACTGAGAGTAGAGCTGACTGCATCACTGAGAGTAGAACTGACTGCAGCACTGAGAGCATCACTGAGAGCAGCACTGAGAGTAGAACTGACAGCAGCACTGAGAGCATCACTGAGAGTAGAACTGACTGCAGCACTGAGAGTAGAACTGACAGCAGCATTGAGAGCATCACTGAGAGTAGAACTGACAGCTGCCCTGAAAGCAGCACTGAGAGTAGAACTGACTGCAGCACTGAGAGCAGCACTGAGAGTAGAACTGACTGCAGCACTGAGAGCATCACTGAGAGCAACACAGAGAGTAACACAGAGAGAAGCACTGAGAGCAGCACTGAGAGCAACAAAGAGAGCATCACTGAGAGTAGCACTGAGAGCAGCATTGAGAGCAACACAGAGAGCATCACTGAGAGTAGCACTAAGAGCAGCACTGAGAGCAACACAGAGAGCATCACTGAGAGCAGCACTGAGAGCAAGACAGACAGCAGCACTGAGAGAAGCACCGAGAGCAGCACTGAGAGCAGTACAAAGAGCAGCACTGAGAGAAGCACCAAGAGCAGCACTGAGAGTAGCACTGAGAGCAACACTGACAGCAGCAAAGAGAGCAGCACTGAAACACCAAGAGCGGCACAGAGAACAGCACAAACAGCTGCACTGCGAAGCACAAAGAATAGCACTGAGAGCAGTACAGAGAGCAGCACTAAGAGCGACACTGAGAGTAGCACTGAGAGTATTTATAACGTATTGAACAATTCATTGCCAAACAACATAAAAAAGCTTTTTGTTTTGTATGACCCTATCTATATGACCTGACAAAACTATATATTTAAATAAAAGTATGCATGCACTAATCTAAAGGCAATGTGTATATCAATTAACGGTGCAATGCTATGGAATTCCTTTGACAGCTCATTAATTCATTGCAAGAGTGTTTATCTTTTCAAAAAGAACTATATCGTTCATTGTGTATTGCACAGCTATGTAACTAACGAGTAACCCAATTATGGTGAAAACATGAATTGCATCGTAGTAGAATTTTTCGTGCACTATTCTCTTAAAAAAGTCACAAATATACTCAGAACTGAACTGTACAATGCATGCTTATACTTGTATAACTGCATTATTTAGTGTCACTTATAAGTGACAGGGCAAGCAACAAAAGCATTACGCTTCTTCTTGCCCTTTTTCAACTTGATGTTTAAAATTCAATTGTGTTTGTATTTTTACTGTTGATGTTGTTGAAATAAACTTTATTATTATTATAACAGAACTGACAGCAGCACAGGGAGAAGCACCGAGAGCAGCACTAACAGCAGCACAGAGAGAAGTGCTGAGAGCAGCACTGACAGCAGCACAGAGAGCAGTACTGACAGCAGCACAGAGAGAAGCACTGAAAGCAGCACTGAGAGCAGCACAGAGAGAAGCGGTGAGAGCAGCACTGACAGCAGCACAGAGAGAAGGGCTGAGAGCAGCACAGAGAGAAGCACTGAGAGCAGCAGTGACAGCAGCACAGAGAGTAGCACTGAAAACAGCACTGAGAGCAGCACTGACAATAGCACAGAGAGTATAACTGACAGCATCACTGAGAGCAGCACAGAGAGAAGCACCAAAAGCAGCACTAGCAACAGCACATAAAGCAGCATAGAGAGCAGCACTGACAGCAGCACAGAGAGCAGCACTGAGAGAAGCACCAAGACCAGTACTGAGAGTAGAACTGACAGCAGCACTTAGAGCATGCAGCACAGAGAGAAGCACCTAGAGTAGCACTGAGAGCTGAACAGAGAACAGCACTGAGAGCAGAACGGAGACCAGCTCTGAGAGCAACCTGAGAGCAGCACTGAGAGCAGAACTGAGAGTAGAAATGAGAGCAGTGAATGACTGACATATAAAATCTCACTACTTGTAACAATTAAGGTAACAGCAATGTGACTGTTAGAAAAACACGTATTTCCCATATGTAAAAAATCATAATATAAACAAACATAAGATTTAAGTTTGACATTTACCAACCCTTGTTACTGATTACTCTGGAATGATCTGTTACTGACCATTTAAACTGATGCCTCTAAAACATACATATAATAAAGGCTGTCAAAATAATTCCTTGGTGGTTATTTATTGAGACTTTGCAGCCAGTGTATCTTTAAGTATGTCTAAAATGTCACTACACAAAGTACCAAGCTGCCAGGAGGTACTGGGTTTGTTGACTACCTTTGACATGGAGCACTGGCCACCGCCACCGACTGACATGCGTCACCCAGCATGACAGACACACATGATGCCATGCCCTCAGCTGTCACTATGAGGTTATACCCTCCCTGTTGACACAAACATGACACACATGTGACATCACGCAGTCAGTTGATGTTTTAATTAGAGTTGGCATTAAAAAATAAGTTAGTTTGACATTTTAAAGTTGAACATGCATTGTCTCTAGGGTTATTTAAACAACATGACATACATAATTCATACATCTATCATACATGCATCTGTTACCCTAGTCAGATCAGGAAATGACAGATCATCTGTTGAAATACAAGCAGAGACAGCTACATATAGTACGTTTATAATAAGTATAAGTGTAAACTACATATATAATTTAATACTATTAAAGTGTACTTAAAATTTCAGAAAACATATTATGTTGTAACTAAACTGTAACAACAAAATAGAACTGTAACAAAGGCATCCTGTATATTAATTATTATACAGATGCCATTTGCTTTGCACATTAATTGAATCGACAACTTTCCTGTTTGATCCTCCAAAAAACCCCTGACCATTCTGGCCAAAGAATATGTGGGTCCCCAGTGACTGGATCTAAACTAAATCAAAGTCCCTCAACAAGAAACTGTGATTTAGTAACATATGTAAGGATGAATGAAAGAAAATACGTTTGCAGAAAACAATAAAAATAAATATGCATGCATACGCAGAAGAGCACCAAATTAACAAGATTGCCTTCCAAGGCAAAAGGCCCAGAGTGGATAGGGAAGCCATTGGCTTATCGAGAGTCCAACAATTTTTCATCTACAGTATATACATGTCACCCGCCCTTCTGAGATATTTGCCACTTTTGTTTTTAAACATATTCACGCTGCTAACATTTACACAATCTGTAGATAATTTGTTCCATTTATTTACTGTTCTCTGTGAGAATGAGTACTTTCTGATATCCAATCTACACTGATCCTTCACTAAAGTTACTTCGTTTCCTCTAGTTCAACTATCTTTGTTAAGTGGAAAAAAAATATTTCTACTAATATTTTCATAACCATTCAATACCTTAAAAACTTACTTTATTTGTTCCCAACCTCCTTGTCTCTAGGGTTGTTAAACCACATTCTTTTAGGGGTTCTTTATAACTGAGATCTCTCAGTTCTGGAATAATTTTAATAGCAAGTGAGTTTGTTACCTCAAGTACAAGAATGAGTCGTCCGTTTGCCAGTGACTGCAGCATCTGTGTCATGTGACCAAAACATGCCGGCGTCACCTGACATCCACCCTGTAAATCATTAATTGTAACATAAAAACATAATCTGTTTCGTTTGTTTTGCCCAGTCAACTCGATATCAGAAACAGAGTCACCAATAAACAAATTTGGGATCATTTACAAAGTAAAGTGAAGCAAAAGTCATGAGTTAATAAAAACTATTAATTTGTAACTACAGTCAAGAATATCATGCTAGTGATTTACTTGATTGTTCTAAAAGCGAGTGATTATGGTCAAATCTCACTTTTCCTGGCAACATTGTAATGCTTAGTACACATTCTAACGACTGATGTTGAGACATCAGTTGTGATCTACTTTAGTACTGACACTGAAGATTCAGTTTGACAAGTGTGGTGTTACTTTACTGACAGATATGTCTCATGCAGAAGATACTACATTATGATGACAGTAAGAGAACTTCTTTCACACATAAGTCTTTGGAAACCAAGTTAAGAGGCACAACAAAACAAGGTTAGTAAATCCTGAAATCGGTAGGCAAAATTTTAATTGTCAACAGATGGATGGGTATGGAGGGAACTACTGAAGGTAAGATGGGTATGGAGGGAACTACTGAAGGTAAGATGGGTATGGAGGGAACTACTGAAGGTAAGATGGGTATGGAGGGAACTACTGAAGGTAAGATGGGTATGGAGGGAACTACTGAAGGTAAGATGGGTATGGAGGGAACTACTGAAGGTAAGATGGGTATGGAGGGAACTACTGAAGGTAAGATGGGTATGGAGGGAACTACTGAAGGTAAGATGGGTATGGAGGGAACTACTGAAGGTAAGATGGGTATGGAGGGAGCTACTGAAGGTAAGATGGGTATGGAGGGAACTACTGAAGATAAGATGGGTATGGAGGGAACTACTGAAGGTAAGATGGGTATGGAGGGAACTACTGAAGGTAAGATGGGTATGGAGGGAACTACTGAAGGTAAGATGGATATGGAGGGAGCTACTGAAGGTAAGATGGATATGGAGGGAGCTACTGAAGATAAGATGGATATGGAGGGAGCTACTGAAGGTAAGATGGATATGGAGGGAGCTACTGAAGGTAAGATGGGTATGGAGGGAACTACTGAAGGTAAGATGGATATGGAGGGAGCTACTGAATGTAAGATGGATATGGAGGGAGCTACTGAAGGTAAGATGGATATGGAGGGAGCTACTGAAGGTAAGATGGATATGGAGGGAGCTACTGAAGGTAAGATGGATATGGAGGGAGCTACTGAAGGTAAGATGGATATGGAGGGAGCTACTGAAGGTAAGATGGATATGGAGGGAGCTACTGAAGGTAAGATGGATATGGAGGGAGCTACTGAAGGTAAGATAGATATGGAGGGAGCTACTGAAGGTAAGATGGATATGGAGGGAGCTACTGAAGGTAAGATAGATATGGAGGGAGCTACTGAAGGTAAGTTGGATATGGATGGAGCTACTGAAGGTAAGATGGATATGGAGGGAGTTACTGAAGGTAAGATGGATATGGAGGGAGCTACTGAAGGTAAGATGGATATGGAGGGGGCTACTGAAGGTAAGATGGATATGGAGGGAGCTACTGAAGGTAAGATGGATATGGAGGGAGCTACTGAAGGTAAGATGGATATGGAGGGAGCTACTGAAAGTAAGATGGATATGGAGGGAGCTACTGAAGGTAAGATGGATATGGAGGGAGCTACTGAAGGTAAATGGATATGGAGGGAGCTACTGAAGGTAAGATGGATATGGAGGGAGCTACTGAAGGTAAGATGGATAAGGAGGGAGCTACTGAAGGTAAGATGGATATGGAGGGAGCTACTGAAGGTAAGATAGATATGGAGGGAGCTACTGAAGGTAAGATGGATATGGAGGGAGCTACTGAAGGTAAGATGGATATGGAGGGAGCTACAGAAGGTAAGATGGATATGGAGGGAGCTACTGAAGGTAAGATGGATATGGAGGGAGCTACTGAAGGTAAGATGGATATGGAGGGAGTTACTGAAGGTAAGATAGATATGGAGGGAGTTACTGAAGGTAAACACAGTTAAAAAGAAAGTTTTAAAATGGCTGCAAAATGTTATGTTTCCTACAATGATTATTTATAGGGAGTTAATTCAATCAAGAAAGCCCTAGTTCCAATGTTTAAACTCCAGGAACTAAATGCAGATAAGAACTAGATAATAGAAGTTAAACTGCAAAATCATGAAGTGTTTTGCAATCATATATGAATGGGAAAGTCTGCTGCCGGTACAATATAACAGTGTACCATCCAGCAGCATTTAATGTATTGTCTATTTATAGATGAGCACCAGTGACATTACATGGTCCGCTGACCCTAGTATAAGGATCTACTTACAAGTGGGTCTCCTTTGGCAGCGTCAAAGCCGGCAGAGACAAGGACCAACTGTGGCGCAAACTGAAAAAGGCCGCAGTGTGACATGTCAACATTGTCAGTGTGACACCATGTCAACAATGTTATTGTGACATGTCAACAGTGTCAGTGTGACAACATGACAACAGTGTTAATGTGTCATGACATGACAACAGTGTTAATGTGTCAACAGTGTCTGTGTGACAATGTGTCAATAGTGTCAGTGTGACAACATGACAACAGTGTCAGTATGACAACATGACAACAGTTACATCATATTTATCTCATGACAATGGTAATCACATGTCACTGTTCAATGACATTTGTCTCATGAAATGGTGATCACAAGATACATGTTACATTGACCAAGTCCTCATTCAAACAAGATCTTATCAGATTGTTGACCCCAACTCCATGAGGCAACTTGAGATTGTGTTACGAAACTAATGGCATGGGCTGGGACAGATATGATACGTGTATGAGCCCTAATGCTGACCCACCTCATAGATGATAGGCATGACAATCTGCTGGAAGGCAGCAAGATACTCTGTGTCTCCAAGCTGTCCCTGAAACATGACAACATGACAAAGATTGAACCGTGGAAGCGGCATCTTCTTCAGTCTCTCATGGAACAAACACACAAAGTGTTTTCTTTACAATGCACCACAGAGGCAGTTAGTCGTAACTACCAACAGAACATCTTGAATTAATAGGTTAAAATGGGGGTGGCGGGGTGGTTAGAACATCAAACTCTCAATTGAGAGAACCTGGCTTCGAATCCTCTTGCTGCCGTTTCGAAGCTTGGGTAATTTCGTTCATTCCAGATTGCCTCAGTTCATGCAGCTGTATAAATGAGTACCTGGCTAAATGTAGATTTAGATTTAACAAGATTTAACAAGATTGCCATCCCAAACAACAAGTTCCAGATGGCAAGTGGACAAGGAAGCCATTGGCTTATCGAGAGTCCAACAATTTTCTCATCTACGTGTAGCCCGCTCTTATCAGATATCTGTCAATTCTATTTTTAAACATATTCACACTACTAGCATTAACACAATCATTTGGCAGTTTGTTCCATTCATTTATCACCCTCTGTGAGAAAGAGTACTTTCTCATGTCCAACCTACACTGTTCCTAAACTAATGCTGCTTTGTGTCCTCTGGTTCTACTGCCTTCTTTAAGTTTGAAGAACATATTCTCGTAGTACTGTATATAAATGTATACATGTGATACTTTAACGGAATATGGAATGCTTTAATATTTGCTTCTGTTGTTGAATAATGTCGGAAATATTGAATTGAAATGATTAATGAATGTTATACACAGTGGTAAAACAATACTAGCTTGTATATGAGAATATCTTTACTAGATCGTTTAACAAGATTTGTCATCCATGACAAAGACCCAGATGGCAAGTGGAAAAGGAAGCCATTGGCTTATCGAGAGTCCAACCAGTAAGACAGCCTCCAAGAATTCACGGAACTAAAGGGTTCATTATAGATTTAGCACTAATGAAATGAAACAATTTTAAGTTTTTAAGATACTACAATGAATGGATAGAGCACTAAGAACATCATTATGAATTGTGGAAGTCTGACGTCCCCTGACCCCCTGAACCATGACCCTTGAACCTACCACTGGGGCGTTCCATGGGATGTTGACATTGTAGCCTGCTCCCTCTCCCGTTCCCACTGAGTCATGCCCTCCACTCTGCCCAATCGGGAAGAACGTGCCCCAGTTGTAGCGGTGCAGGGACACGAAGAGTACGCTGAAACCAATCACTTGACACTGACACCCGAGTTACTCATGTCACTCGACACCAACACATGAGTAGCTCATGTCACTCAACACTGACACACAAGTTGCTTGTGGCACTTGATACTGATACACAAGGTGGTCATGTCACTCGATACTGACACAAGTTGGTCATGTCACTCGATCCTGACACACAAGTTGGTCATGTCACTCGATACTGACACACAAGTTACTTGTGGCACTTGATACTGATACACAAGGAGGTCATGTCACTCGATACTGACACACAAGTTACTTGTGGCACTTGATACTGATACACAAGGTGGGCATGTCACTCGATACTGACACACAAGTTACTTGTGTCACTTGATACTGACACACAAGTTGGTCATGTCACTCGATACTGACACACAAGTTACTTGTGGCACTTGATACTGATACACAAGGTGGTCATGTCACTCGATACTGACACACAAGTTACTTGTGGCACTTGATACTGATACACAAGGTGGTCATGTCACTCGATACTGACACACAAGTTACTTGTGTCACTTGATACTGACACACAAGTTGGTCATGTCACTCGATACTGACACACAAGTTGCTTGTGGCACTCAACACTGACACGAAGTTGCTTATGTCACTTGATAATGACACACAAGGTGACATATTACATGGCAATTAGTAACATAATCAGTTAAAAAAAATTTAAATAGCACACAAAGAAAGTAAGCGAAACATTTTTTAGAGAACTTACTTTGGATTGTCATAAAAAGCCTGCTGCGTTCCGTTGCCGTGATGAACATCCCAGTCTAGGATGAGGACCCTGCAAATACATCCAGACAGACCAGTATGACCAACAGGATTGTTTCTTTCCTAGCTCACACATCCCTTCCACGTGACACGTACTGGGTCGGTCAACAACTAATGCCCAGGCGTACACTACCAAATATTTGTTACGAGTCGCACGATTATACGGGGTGCAGCGGTGTAGTGATTAGAACATCAGACTCGCACGGTCATTGGGCGATCGCGCTGGCGATGCTATAGTATCCCACCAGGTGGCCTGTGAGTCATCCGCTGAACTACAGAATCCTGGTTCAAAAACTTGGGTATTAGCAAAGCTGTATTAGTACAGCTGTATGAGTACCTGGCTATAGACATATATTTTTGTTTACTCTATCGAGTTAACAGACACTTTGTTACCAGTATTTATTATTATTATTATTATTATGTGTGTGCATAGATACATATATATAATGAAATGTTCACAGGCATGGTGAAGACACGGTGAAGACATGGTAAGCCAGGCAGTAACTGACCCACCGAGGGTGTACTTCCAATAGATGATGGAACCAAGGAATGAGAGTACACGCACCTTTCCAGTGCAAACTTGTCGATGGCGTACTTGGCAGCAACGGCGATGGAGTTGAAGAAACAGAAGCCCATTCCCCTGGACGCCTCCGCGTGGTGGCCCGGAGGTCTACAATGAACCAATAGAAAAAGTGGGGCGCGGAAGCTCAGTGGTTAGAACAGCGGACCCTCAATCAGGAGCAACAGGGTTCAAATCTTCTTGCTGGTGTTTCAAAGCTTGGACAATTCCATTCACTCCACGTTGCATCAGTTCACTCTGTATAAATGAGTGCCTTCACGCATTAATTACAGCGACGCTGAAAGAGTTGGTGTTGAAATGAACAGGACTGCTGGG
>BSQZ01000004.1:4147006-4194506 GCA_033239005.1 Lamellibrachia satsuma
GAAATGAAGAACAAACAATACAATGTATGAGTGGTTGGATGGTGAAATGAAGAACAAACAATACAATGTATGAGTGGTTGGATGGTGAAATGAAGAACAAACAATACAATGTATGAGTGGGTGGATGGTGAAATGAAGCACAAACAATACAATGTATGAGTGGTTGGATGGTGAAATGAAGCACAAACAATACAATGTATGAGTGGGTGGATGGTGAAATGAAACACAAACAATACAATGTATGAGTGGGTGGATGGTGAAATGAAGCACAAACAATACAATGTATGAGTGGTTGGATGGTGAAATGAAGCACAAACAATACAATGTATGAGTGGGTGGATGGTGAAATGAAACACAAACAATACAATGTATGAGTGGGTGGATGGTGAAATGAAGCACAAACAATACAATGTATGAGTGGTTGGATGGTGAAATGAAGCACAAACAATACAATGTATGAGTGGTTGGATGGTGAAATGAAGCACAAACAATACAATGTATGAGTGGTTGGATGGTGAAATGAAGCACAAACAATACAATGTATGAGTGGTTGGATGGTGAAATGAAGCACAAACAATACAATGTATGAGTGGTTGGATGGTGAAATGAAGCACAAACAATACAATGTATGAGTGGTTGGATGGTGAAATGAAGCACAAACAATACAATGTTTGAGTGGGTGGATGGTGAAATGAAGCACAAACAATACAATGTATGAGTGGTTGGATTGTGAAATGAAGAACAAACAATACAATGTATGAGTGGTTGGATGGTGAAATGAAGCACAAACAATACAATGTATGAGTGGTTGGATGGTGAAATGAAACACAAACAATACAATGTATGAGTGGGTGGATGGTGAAATGAAGCACAAACGATACAATGTATGAGTGGGTGGATGGTGAAATGAAACACAAGCGATACAATGTATGAGTGGTTGGATGGTGAAATGAAGCACAAACAATACAATGTATGAGTGGTTGGATGGTGAAAATATTACTTTTACATAAAAAGGAAAATGACAATGTCACTTAGAGACACAGTTTAAAATGTTTATTTGCACCATAGGACAGTGTCCAGGAACAATTATTTGGAAGGGGCGCTATATTAGAAATTTATTATTATTATTATTATAAAAAAATTAGAAATAGAACAAATTAGCTGCCATCTATATCTGCCAGACATTACTGTGTGGAAAAGATGGACACAAACAAGTGAAGGAATGGCCCCAGAGTGACCGCAATGACTGACCTGACCCTGCATCACCTCATCCACTGTATTGAGGACACAGCCTGTAGCCAGACACGCACACTCAAAGGCTTCCTGTAAACATACAACGGCTTTATCTTGACTCTAAGTTAGTATAGAGTTAGAGATAGACAGAGCATACATCAGAACAATTTATTCAGTGCAACATGGAAGACATCAAAAACAATGAGGGTGGAACAGATATGTTTCAAAGATGAGATATAATGATGCATGTCTAGGTAGGATAACAGCATAGTGCTACAGATTCAAAGATGAGTAACGATGGAACATTACGATAATGGCAGAATAATGCTACAAAATCAAAGAACGAGTTAATGAGAAATAATTATGCATTTTTAGGATGTTGAAATTCAATGAAGCTTTTCTCCTAGCAAGATACGTTACTTTTTTCTGTTACTTTTTTCCGTTACTTTCTGTCTGTTTATTAACTGAGAGCGAGATGAAGTAGAGACCTGAGAGAGGTAGAGAGACATCTGTCTCTGCTCCAGCTCAGCCAACTCCTCCTCTGGCTTTGTCTGGTAGCTGGACACCTCCTCAATGTATGACTCACTGAAAAACATAATCATAGCATTCTACACCAGTGACCAAGTACAGGCTCAAGTTAAGTCAGTGTGTCACTACGTGTCACTCAATAAGTGATAATATATTTATTTTTAAATGCCAGGGAGATATGCCAAACATATCCAAAACAACTTGTGTTTGCATTCAGGATAACAGTTTCTGACTTTGAAAAAGTTATGGAGGACAGACACCAATGGCGATGTATGGTGAACGACTATCATGAGACCTGTTCTCTGGATGACTAGATGATAAAATGCCAGCACAGCTATGCCCAGTAACAGCTACATTCAGTCACAGCTACAGTCAGCCACAGCTACACTGAGCCACAGCTACATTGAGTCACAGCTACACTGAGTCACAGCTAGTCCCAGCCTCAGCCACAGCTGTTCAGTGAACTGAGACTCACCTGTGCACGAGCTTCAGTTCATCTGTGGTCGCTGTCCGAGTCTGGAGGAGAAACAGACGGAATGAAACATTTCATTGACTCTGATATCTCACTGAGGATACAGCAGATGTGTAGTGAACCAGGCATGTACTGACACCCGCCATCACACACCAATAACACACCAGATCTGTACTGACATCACTCAAATGTCATCCTACACCACAGACACACCAGTCCTGTACTGACACCATTCAAATGTCATCCTACACCACTGACACACCAGTCCTGTACTGACACCACTCACATGCCATCCTATGCCACTAATGCACCTGTCCTGTACTGACACAACTAAAATGTCATCCTACACCACAGATACACCAGTCCTGTACTGACACCACTCAAATGTCATCCTACACCACATATACACCAGTCCTGTACTAACACCACTCAAATGCCATCCTACACCACTGACACACCAGTCACGTACTGACATCACTGACATTAAGTATCAGTTGTATGGCAATAGTGCTTCCAATTCAACTGATGTATCTCCTTAAAACTGCCTCAACAACTAATTTAGCCCATCACGAATCAGGTTCGTTGACGTTCAAATCTGTCATGTGTGAACAGTTTAAGTAATATGCACAGTGGTTTAATAAAAGAGTTTTGTTGAAATCATAAGAATTGCCTCCGACTGTTATCTAAGGTGACTTGCGAAAATGTTAATAACCTTATGATATAGTATAGCTGCACCAGTGAATATGAATAACATTATGCTATAGCATAGCTGCATCACTGATTATGAATAACCTTATGCTATAGTATAGCTGCACCAGTGAATGTGAATAACCTTATGCTATAGTATAGCTGCACCAGTGAATGTGAATAACCTTATGCTATAGTACAGCTGCACCAGTGAATGTGAATAACCTTATGCTATAGTACAGCTGCACCAGTGAATGTTAATAACCTTATGTTATAGTACAGCTGCACCAGTGAATGTGAATAACCTTATGTTATAGTACAGCTGCACCAGTGAAGGTGAATAACCTTATGTTATAGTACAGCTGCACCAGTGAATGTTAATAACCTTATGTTATAGTACAGCTGCACCAGTGAATGTGAATAACCTTATGTTATAGTACAGCTGCACCAGTGATTGTTAATAACCTTATGTTATAGTACAGCTGCACCAGTGAATGTGAATAACCTTATGTTATAGTACAGCTGCACCAGTGAATGTGAATAACCTTATGTTATAGTACAGCTGCACCAGTGAATGTGAATAACATTATGTTATAGTATAGCTGCACCAGTGAATGTGAATAACCTTATAAATGCTATAGCATAGCTGCACCAGTGAATGTGAATAACCTTATGCTATAGTACAGCTGCATCAGTGAATGTGAATAACCTTATGTTATAGTACAGCTGCACCAGTGAATGTTAATAACCTTATGTTATAGTACAGCTGCACCAATGAATGTGAATAACCTTATGTTATAGTACAGCTGCACCAGTGAATGTGAATAACATTATGCTATAGTACAGCTGCACCAGTGCATGTGAATAACCTTATGCTATAGTATAGCTGCACCAGTGAATGTGAATAACCTTATGCTATAGTATAGCTGCACCAGTAAATGTGAATAACCTTATGCTATAGTATAGCTGCACCAGTGAATGTGAATAACCTTATGCTATAGTATAGCTGCACCAGTAAATGTGAATAACCTTATGTTATAGTATAGCTGCACCAGTAAATGTGAATAACCTTATGCTATAGTATAGCTGCACCAGTAAATGTGAATAACCTTATGCTATAGTATAGCTGCACCAGTAAATGTGAATAACCTTATGCTATAGTATAGCTGCACCAGTAAATGTGAATAACCTTATGTTATAGTATAGCTGCACCAGTAAATGTGAATAACCTTATGCTATAGTATAGCTGGACCACTTTTGCAATTTTTTTCACCAGACCTGGTCAAGAATAATTTAATAGTTTGTCTGATGATTTCAAGAAAACTAACTAGCAAACTTGAACAAACGTGCTATCGTGTTGTAGTCGATACTAGACAGGTTCAATTGTTTTGCGCAAAACGAGTCTGAAACGAGACAAGCATAATAACTGAATTGAGAAGGGACATAAACATAAGTGAAATGCCCTTGCTGCCTTCCTAGACATACATAACAGGAAGCCCTAGACCATCCCAGTGACTGGAGAGACTGTACCTGCAGCCGCTTACACCTGTGTACCAAGCCTTCCTCCTCAAACAGCTTGTAGATACTGCTCACTCTGTCTGGCCGTTCCGGGTGATTCCTGCATGAAACAAATAGGTGGCTCAAAGTGACAATATCACATTTTAACAAGTTCCTCACACTCACTTCTTGTCCTTTGACCTGGGGACAGATCATTATTTACTCCTGTGTTCAAGGTAGATGAATATAGTGCTGATTATTTTTACCCAATATATTTACCCAATGTTGGGGGTTTGTTGCACCCTGAACAAATTAAGAAAACATGATCTAGAGGATCCCCTACCCATGAAGATATGATATGGAGGATTCCTTCTCATGAAGACACAATCTGAAAGGATCCCCTGCCTGTGAAGACATGATCTGGATGATGCCCTGCCCACAAAGATATCATTTAACAATATCTTGTTAAAGGATGTCTTCATCAACAGGGGTTCCTCCAGATCATGTCTTCATGATATAGAGGATCCCCTGCCCATGAAGACATGATCTGGAGGATCCACTGCCCATGGAGACAGATTCTGGAGGATCCCCTGCCCATGAAGACAGAATCTGGAGGATCCCTGCCCATTAAGACAGAATCTGGAGGATCCCCTGGCCATTAAGACACAATCTGGAGGATCCCCTGCCCACGAAGAAATGACCTGGAGGATCCCCTGCCCATGAAGGCATGACCTGGCGGATCCCCTGCCCATGAAGACATGACCTGGCGGACCCATGCTCATATGAAGACATGACCTGGAGGACCCCTGCTCATATGAAGACATGACCTGGAAGATCCCTGCTCATATGAAGACATGACCTGGAAGATCCCTGCTCATTACCTGGGGGACCCCTGCCCATGATCTGGTTGGTGTCAACACTAAAGGACATAAATTGCTGGGTGAAGCTTTGGTTTGTATTGTGCAAACTTACAATCAAACTCAATGTTCGTTTCTGCAGCCGACAGATCGGATTTGGGACTAGCAATACAGGCATTTACAAATCTATTTCTCTTAATTTTCAACACTTTTTTGGAACTGACTCTTATTGTCTACAACTTTATAGAATGAAATAAAAAATATTGTAAAGTTTTAGTGTGAAATTTTATTCCATGAAATGTAACGACTTATAGAAAGCAGATAAACTGTGCTTTAAAGATGATCTAACAATTGTAATGTAAACTACTAGACCAGTACAACTTACAACAGTGTGAAATTCAAACACATTGAAACTGTCATGAATTAAAATGTTGAAACTGCTAGAAGTCATCATGACAGGGTGTCACCTCACTGACTGCCACTTCACCTACTCTACATTAGGATAGCTCCTCTCCAAACAAAATCACCATTTAAATTTAATACTCATAAAAAATAGGTAAATTTTAAATACGATTTACAGAAATCAGAGTTTTTCTTTAGCTTAATATCCTCTTAATTATTATTTATTTATAGACATTTACCAAATCCAAAAACTTAACACAAGAAACACTCTGATTTCTGCAAAAATTTTGCCACATCCACATCCAAACCTTGTATCGGTAGCTGGCAGACCAGGTGATCTAAGAGTAGGCGACGTGGGAGAAGGCCTTAATTGGGAAGTAGGTGAACAGGGGATCTGTCTCAGAATTAGCCATAAAACAGGAGTAGGTAAAATGGGCCTGAATCACCAGGACATGGGACACTCACGGAATGGTGTGACACTTGTGCCGTCTCATCTGCTCGTCATATGCTACGCATGTCCTGTGCCATGTAATAAATATTTAATATACATTCATTTATAATTAATGTATGCTAATTTATATTGCACCAAATCTATACAATGATATTCTTTGGTGCTGGGCATGATAATAAAATAATAATATTACATAAAACAATAAAAATATAAAAATTCTATCATATGGTGCTATAAATAATAAGAGAATAAAAATATTACAAAAACAATTATGCTGATAGGATCAAATATAAAATCTAGACAATTATATTATATGGTGCTATAAAAAAACCAGATACAGTGTACATGATAAACAGGGTATGATGGGATAACACAATTAAAAAGAATGAAACTATATATATAATAACTTAATAGTACTGTTTCTTCTTAATTCAGAGTCATGTCAGTTACTGGAGGTCAATCAGATAATGACACAATATAAATTTCATGACATAATATATATATATGTGCATGCAGTATTACATTTCATGATGTATGTATGTATATATATATATATATATATATATATATATATATATATATATATATATATATATATACATATACATACACACATACATACACACACATACACACACACATATATATATATATATATATATATATATATATATATATATATATATATATATACATCATAACATTTATATTGCTTTAATATTTTATTGATCTCCAGTAACTGACAGAACCTTGAGCAAAGAATAAACAGTGTAGATGTAAAGTTGCATATATATATATATATATATATATATATATATATATATATATATATATATATATATATATATACATATACATGTATACATAAACATATATGTATATATATATATATATATATATATATATATATATATATATATATATATATATGCATCTATATATATATATATATATATATATATATATATATATATAAATATACACATGTATATACACATACCGATAGTCATAACATGGGTGACAATAGGGTGTTTTGTTAATACACTTTGTTATTCTGGCCAAAAGCCTTGAGAACCAATCTATGTCGATTCAATAAACGATGACTGTATAATTGTGACAATGTTACCTGTTTGGTGGGACCATGAGGTTTGTCTCTTTGATGAGACGACTGATGTCAAGGTCATACTGAGCGATCTGTTCCGGCGTCTGGACAGGATAGTCACCAACGATGTCATACTCCTCTCTGTCACCTTCATCGAACTTGACCTCTCTGTAAGAGCACCATGAATTAACAAAGAGGTATCTTTAACTGTTTCAGTGCCAGCGAGTTGATATTGCTGATCGCCTATTTTACAATGAAATGCCATGCAGCCGAATTCACCGATTCCATTTTGCAACATTTTTGTTAATGGTGTCATTGACGAAAATTAGCCAATGAGGACAAACGTTACAAAACAGATGCGTTCGGTTGTTGTTATGTCAATGATGCGTAGAGTTGAGCATTTGAATGCAAAATAAAACAGGAAGTTGTAACTAAAAGCCAAAATGTTGTATCTTTACCAGCTCAAGCATATCTGATGACAGTTAAAGCACACGTTAGTGAAAGTGAGTCATGTTGTGTTACCTGACTATTACATATCTGGGATTAATTAGAAATTGTCTCCCCTTTCCAGAAATATACAGTTTACTTAGTGAAATGTGCTCAACATTTCTTCGGTTAAACTGGTTATTTCAGTTGGTAAACTGACTCTATATATGACAATAGCTCCTAGAGAAGCATTCTATCTCACGGGGCATGGAGAATAACATCTGTGAAACCGGATCCATAGAAATCAAGTTACCATAAAAAAAATGCTAATTTAATGTGACAGTTTTATTAAATAACTAATTGTCCACATACAACTTGGCATATTTACCTCATTTTTCTTTTAACAAAGAACAAGCTATCATACCTTGGTCATAATTATTGGAATGAGTGAGGTCAAGCGGATGAGAGGACATAGTTTGAAGCATAACATAAACACTAAAATTGCAATAAATCCCAGTATATTTGCCATTTCCAAATTTTATGCTCAAGCCAGAAACCAACAGTTTCTTCCGAACCAAAAATATCTTTTGACACTGAGCAGTGCTAAACTGCACAATGCTTAATTTGTTCGTATGTTACAATGTTATATCAGGAATTGTAAATAAACCTACTTTTTTGGTATCTCAATGTCTGTGAAGACAGTAGGGAGATTGATGTCGTCCTCTGCATCATCTTGGAAGCAGAGAGCACTCCAGTATGGCCGCAGTACTCGCAGGGCATGGAGAATCACATCTGCGACACTGCATCCATAGAAACAACACTGACAGGTCACAGTACTCGCAGGGCATGGAGAATCACACCTGTGACACTGCATCCATAGAAACAACACTGACAGGTCACAGTACTCGCAGAGCATGGAGAATCACACCTGTGACACTGCATCCACAGAAACAACACTGACAGGTCACAGTACTCGCAGGGCATGGAGAATCACACCTGTGACACTGCATCTACAGAAACAACACTGACAGGTCACAGTACTCAAAGAGCATAGCGAATGTAATGTCATTTAACACTGTTATTATCAATTACATATATAGTGGATTCTGCTTAATAGAATAATTTTGGGCCAGACCAATTTGATTCTATTAAGCGGCTGGTTCACTTAAATGGCATATTTTAATATAGCGGGAAAATGGAATGATTCCGTCCCAGCCAATATATTTGATTCTACTAAATGGTTGATTCTATTATCCGTGATTCCACTAAGTTGGGTTCACTGTATTATGTTCTTATTATAGTAGTTTTTAATTAGTCTGTATGTTTGGCGACGAACTCGTTCTCCAATTGATCGATCCCGTTATACTAAACAGCTACATATATGTAATCACATGATGTCAAAAGCAAAGTCTGATTACTATACACATTTTATCACAACAAATTCTGAAAACCCTCGGCAGATGTGGAAATCTGTTAACAAAATTCTACATCGGCAGAAATTAAAAGCACTGCCTGAACATTCTTCATTGGATACATTGTGTAGTTCTTTTTCAAAATACTTTACAGATAAGATTGCTTGTATTCGATCAAATTTTGTCATTAATAATAATGACTATGATTTCCCTGAACCGCCACTTTCTGAAAAAACACTACAGAGTTTCACACCTGCAACTACTAATGAAGTTCTCATCATTATTAAAAAATATCCTAACAAATCATGTGATCTTGACCCATTTCCAACACTTCTACTAAAAAGCTGTATCGATCAACTCATCTTTCCCATTACTACTATCATAAACCTTTCAATACAGAGTGGAGTTGTTCCACAGGATTTCAAACAAGCTCTTGTAAATCCTCTTATTAAAAAACAAACTTTGTGCAAAGATGACCTAAGGAATTATCGTCCTATCTCTAATCTCAGTTTTCTGTCAAAAATATTGGAAAAAGTAGTTGCTAATCGCCTTCATGAACATATTTACAACCATCACTTATCAAATGATCTACAGTCTGCATATAAACGATTCCATTCTACTGAAACAGCTCTTCTCAAGATACACAATGATATAGTTGATAACATGGACAATGGCAAAGTCACAGCACTCACTTTACTTGATCTCTCAGCTGCTTTCGATACAATTGATCATTCAATCCTTTTATAACGCCTCCATAGATATTTTGGAATTTCTGGCCCAGCTCTTCGGTGGTTCAAATCATTTTTATCAGACAGATATCAAAGTATTAACATATCTGGCACATTATCTAGCCCACAACATCTACCATTTGGAGTGCCACAAGGATCCGTCCTTGGCCCTGTTCTGTTCAGCTTATATACTACATCGCTCAGCCAAGTTATTGCTAATCGTAATCTCAGTCATCACCTTTATGCTGATGACACACAGGTTTACATATCACTTTCACAATCAAATGTACAAGAATCTCTTTCAACTTTTAGTGATTGCCTTACTGATATCTTGTCGTGGATGGAATCAAGTAAGCTAAAGCTTAATCCAGATAAAACAGACCTTATTATTAATGGCACTAAACAACAACGAAATAAAGTCATCAACCATTTTCCTGTTAAACTGCTTGGCAGTGATACATTCCCATCAGATACTGTTCGTAATCTAGGTGTTATCTTTGACAGTGATTTCAACTTTCGCCAACATATCTCTCAAGTAAGTAAATCCTGTTTCTATCATATTCGTGATCTTCGTCGAATTCAGCGTCACATATCTATATCTACTGCTAAAACAATATCAACGGCACTAATTAGCAGCCGTCTTGACTACTGCAATTCACTACTAAACAACATTGCTAAAAGAGACTTGGCTAAACTCCAACGAGTACAAAATTGTCTGGCACGTGTGGTTCTCAGGGCGCCTCGGTTTTCACCGTCACTACCACTACTTAAACAGTTACACTGGCTTCCAGTTTCTTATCGAATTAATTTTAAGCTGTCCACTCTTGCATATCGTGCTCTATCTACACAACAACCATTCTACTTGGCTAGTCTCCTTCATCTTTCAAATATCCCTAGGCAGCTAAGATCATCAGTTTCACAACAACTTATTGTACCTAGGACGAAACTTAACTTGGGTAAACGTGCTTTCTCTGTCACTGCGCCTAGGGTCTGGAATGAACTCCCTATCGCTTTGAAAACATCCGAAACTATTGCTATTTTCCAAAAAAAACTCAAGACATATCTATTCCAAATTGCATTCCCACCATAAATGTTCGGTTGTCCCTCGTTCTGATACTGACTTTTGCGCGTCCTTGTTTACGATTACGCCTACTGATTCTGTTTTGTTGCGCCTCTGAGCTCAGGTTCCTGAGGATATAGGCGCCATAGAAGTCAATTATTATTATTATTTATTATTATTATTATTATTATTATTATTATTAATTATTATTATTATTATTATTATGTGCTCTAAATTAATCTTACCTGGTTCTTGCCGGCTGTACTGGCCCTAATAGTGGACACGGGTCATCTAGCAGTGACCGCAGTGTCAAGGCCACACTCTCTGCCAGACCCCTCAAACAGTAGCCGCCCTGCAACCACACAGTCATTGGTCAACTGGACACACAACCATACATACAGCATTCACCCCCACACACCCCCACAGAGGGGCGCGGTAGCTTGGTGGTCGAGAAGACCGGGGTTCGAATCAACCTGCTGCCATTTTGAAACTTGGGCAATTTCATTCACCCCACTTTGCCTGTGTCTTTTGGAAGAGACACTAAAAGCTGTTGGTCCCTTCTACCTGGTGTCTATGCCAGGGGAAGTAAGATCCCACAAAGGGAAATGGAACAAATCTGCCATTGACTTACAGAGCCAATGGCTTCGATCTACAAAAACAATCTACAAGTGGCCTAGGTTTGTCTCAGGTTTGCCCAGGTGGCCCAGGTTGGCCCAGGTGGCCCACATTTGCCTAGATTTACCCAGGTGGCCCAGGTTTGCCCAGGTGTCATACCTCAGTGTCCTCTTTGTTATATATAAACTGTGTGGAAGTTACTGGTGACTGAGGACTAGCAGAGTCTGTGTTGACCTTACCTCCAGAATGACACTGATACGGCCCCCGGCAAGAGGCTTGAGCATGTGCACAAGATGTGCATAGAATGCCGGAGTTAGCACACACTCCCCCTATAGGAAAGCAAACAAACCAATATGTTAGCACAATATTATGATAAAAACGATCAGATTTTGTACGCTGTAAACAATATCTGTTTGTTTTTTCATATGTAGCATCTATTTAGGCTTATGATTCAATATACTTGAAATCAACCAATCAAAGAACTGTTTATATAATGATATGGACTACAGTGACATCTGGTGATTGCACTGGGGACTAATGGGACTGAGCAACAATTAGCACAGTTGACTCGCAGAAAAGCATGACATTAAATGAACAATAATTTTGACCTGTTTATTGGACAAGTTACTTGAATGTATTACTTGTCCTATGTGATCTTAGGCTTTCTTGGACAACTTGACAAGCATTAATTTTTAACCTTTTTATCAATGTGACATTGTGATTTAAACAAAGCTTTACTGCACAGCATTAAATGACATGTCACCAAAAATTACCTGGTAACATTACTGGAACCGGAATTTCTTTATTCAACAGAAATAAATACGATATTTTTCTTGAGCATAAAAATCTGCCAGGAGACTCTCACTTAGACTTATAAAATATGCCGCTAGCTTGAGAACCACCTACAATGGTTGTTTTCCGTGAGCATACATGGCCTTCAACACGTTTTGCATCATTGTCAAAGTTTATTGTCACAGTTTAGTGTCACTAACAAAAATGCCCATCCTCCGGACAGGATAATTTGGTAGTTTGTTTTCAACAAATTTCAGGATAGATAAGTTTATTACAGAAATATCCACCTATGCCTTGGTACTTGGTGTTGCCAGTCAATATCTTGGTGGCTTCTTTCTAACTCTCACAACTGCGACGTAACACTGGCAGTTATAATAACGTGTAGTGATGCCTTGTTCTTGTATTACGTAACATGGGACAATCATAGAAAAGACCCATGATGTTGCCAACAACTGTATGTAATTGTTCCTATAGTGTTGCAGACAGTTGTACGTACTAACTACAAAGGGTAATTCAATTGTTCGTAGAAACAGCAATAGCGGGGTGAATTTCAAAAACATAAAACTGAGACGATCCGACCGTGGGGTCGTAGATGAATCCCTGAAAGTTTGGCACCCAAGATACAAAACGTTTAGGAGTAGCATAACATATAGACATACAAACATACATACATACATACATACATACATACAAACATACATACATACATACATACAAACATACAAACATACAAACATACAAACATACAAACATACATACATACATACATACATACAAACATACATACATACATACATACATACATACATACATACATACATACAAACTCATGGTTGATTATAACAAGATTAATGTCTATGTGGTAAATGTGACGGGTCACTCTATCTTACCTCAATATCTCCAACTGCTGCGTCGTATCCACTGGACACAATGACCAGTTGAGGTGAGAACTGAAAGTTAAATACAAGTGTCACCATACTGACAGGACCATGATTTGTAGCAACTAACCGAATAGTTAGTATGACCTAACAATAATCACAACTCAAGCAATATATATAATTATACAGCCAAACCTTTCGCTATACAGACACTTACTACAGCCACCTCGCCATTGTGGTCACCCTGGGAGTCCCAAACTATTTCCACAACAGTAAAGTATAGGACATTTAGTAAACAAATCAGATGAGTCTGTATATCAACACAGATTATATCAGCATATGCATTAAAATACTATAAATCTTTCAGTTTTCTAACACTATTGTTACAACGTTTCCTGTGGATCTCTCCAAGGGGAAGATAAATACAAATATTAAACTTGCACTGCAATATCTGTCCAGATAACACAGACATATTAATTAGTCCATTCTTGTTTTGTATTGGATAACTGTTTTCTTAAATGACAGTTAACTGGCAATATAATTTAACAATTTGTATCATCTCTCAAAAATTATGTGAATCTGAAAAAAATTGCTGCGTGACCGAATGCCACATACATCTTCCTTTTAACATAAAGATTTTTTCTGACATGAAACCAGGTTCTTCTTGAAAACACAGGTAATTTTTCTCCGTCCAGCAATAAATTGTCGAAACACAAATACAATGTATTTCTATGGTTGCAGCGATGTCCTGTCGTACTACAATTTTCATCCTTTTTATCAATGGAACAGTGCTAGACATTTCATGTTTTAACAATTTAAATACATACTTGTTTGGACCAGATTATCTGATATTGAATTATACTTAAAAAGTAGATACAATGATGTCTTTATTGCATATTTACTAACAAAGTTTACATACAAAATGTTTTTTGGCTGGGAACAATCAAACAATGTCTTAAATGTAACGTGTATCAAAATTAACAACAAAGAAAGTTTTAATAAAAGTTCTTGAACAAAAGCCAGTTACAAGCAACACATCCAATGCATCTCATAGTTCACCTGATATGCCACTGGGAGCAGCACCTGCTGGACAATGGCAAGATAGTCATCGTTGGTCAATCCGGTCTGAAAGGCATATTAAATCACAGTAATGTAACTTTAAAAGTAATCTGACAGTATAGTTGTCCCAGTACACATAAGTATACATGCAAGTGTAAAAAGTATACCTGTAAGTGTAAAAAGTATACATGTAAGTGTAAAAAGTATACATGCAAGTGTAAAAAGACTACCAGTGTTTCCTATAAGACACAATAAAGGGTTATATTTTATGAATTTTCAAACATGAGTTATATCAAAAAGCCAGTTTCTATACTATAAAACATTTTGTGGCTGTATTTGTTTGTCTATTCCATCATATCTCATTAAGCTTCACATGTATGGGGCAGGTTCGTATATTTAAAAAAATTTGAAATTCCCCAAGATTGGAACCTTCATTCGGTGGGTAGTTTACAGTTACGTAAAATTGGTCGCAATGATACATGTGTTTTCTAAGCAATAAGTAGAAAAGAATTATAGCTGCCTTTTCACCTCATGCAATGCCAGGTGGATCATAACATATTTGGGAACATTATTGTCCTGCAAACAACTAGTATCACTTACCTCATTCAGTGGTATGTTGATGTTGTAGCCTCGACCAGCATCTTCACCTACAGCGTCATAGTCCGACTGTCGCAGGTTTGGCCACAACTCACCAAACTCATAACGATGTATTGAAAAGTAGAGCACCCTGGAGTACCGAAACAGCACCACTCAGTCAAAGTGACCTGATTTCTCACCAGAGCAATGGCTTCTGCGTATTCATATTATTCATAATGCATGTGTATTAGCAATACATTTTTAACATCCCATAACCGTGGTATTTTCCTTTTATGAATAATGTTTATTGTATGACAGCAGATAATAAAACTGACTACATATGCATTTATGTAAGTAAAACAACCACTTTCGGAAATTATGATTAAAAAATATAAAATATTTGAGTGACCAATTTTGAAATCTAACAGTTTAAGGCGTTGCTGTGACGTCACAATCATATCGCAATGACGTCACAAACATATATTGCATTGACATCACAAATGTATGGCAATGACATCACAAATGCATGGCAATGACATCAGAAATGTATGGCAATGACATCACAAATGTATGGCAATGACATCACAAATGTATGGCAATGACATCACAAATGTATGGCAATGACGTCACAAACACAAACCACAACCATAGTTTCATTATTTGCCAACGTATGTTGTACATGTTGTGAATATTGTCTACAGTGAGTCTTGACTTGTTGACCTACAGTCTGGAGGGAGGAAGGCAGTAGTCTTACCGTGGGTCATCATAGAACATGTGCTGCGTCGCCTGGCCGTGGTGCACGTCCCAGTCCACTATGAGAACTCTACAACCCAGCAACAACTCAACACCTGCTCCTGGGCCACTGCTCAGTAACACAGCTAAGAAATAGTTGTTTAGTAGCAGCTGCTCAGCAACAGCTGATCTGTAACAGCAGCTCAGCAACAGATGATTAATAACAGCTGATCAGCAACAGATGACCAATAACAGCTGTTCAGTAGCAGCAGTAAGTAACAGCGTTTTAGTCACAACAGCTCAGTAACAACAGTTCAGAACAGATCATCAACAACAACTGATCAGTAACAGCTGTTCAATAACAGATGATTAGCAACAGCTGATCATCAACAGCTTCTCAGTAACAGATTATCAGTAATAGCTGTTTAGTAACAGAAGCTAAGTAACAGCTGATCAGTAACAGCTAGTCAGTAACAGTTGTTCAATGGCAGCAGCTAAGTAACAGCTGTTTAGTAACAGCTGCTTAGTAGCAGCTGGTCAGAAACAGCTGCTCAGTAACAGCTGATCAGAAACAACTGCTCAGTAACAGCTGATCAGAAACAGCAGCTTAGTAACTGCAGCTCAGAGTATTTACTCTATAGCAGTGTAGCACCAACTGGTGTGTTTACCTGGACAGACAGAGTTAGTCAAGGTTGTGTGTGTGTTTGTGAGGGTGTGCATGCATGTGAGTGAGCATGTGTGCGGGAACATGCTTGCGCGTGTGTGTTTACCTAGACAGATCGAGTTGGTCAAGGGCGTGTTGTGCAGCAATGGCAGCATTGTTGAAGACGCAATAGCCGCAGGCTGACGAGGGGGCAGCATGATGACCAGGCGGTCTGCAGCAGGCACGTTTCAGTATTTACACAATTGTCTGACATTTTATCTACCTAAGGCACATATATCTGGGTCGAGTTCGACTTACCGAACAACACCGACCAGTGGTTGGTGAATAAAACGAACGTATAATGTGTGATGCATGCGTACATGTCCACGTGACTAATCTAAGCTGAATGAGAATTAGTCAATGCTGGTTGATTCACAGTGCCAGCAACATACCGACTGCGAGACTAAGAAAAACATATCCAACATATCCAACATATCCATCGACACTCAGCTTCTAACATCCCTAAATGTAACACCAATAACACTAATATTGATCACTATGCTAGCACAAACAGAAAAATAATTGTATATTATGAAACAACGACAACGATACGAAGAAGATGATTTCAATATGGGCAAATGCTCTTCTTGTTTCCTGTGATGCCATGATGGTTGCCAAGTCAATCACCGGTAGACCAGAGCTTCCACTGCCTGCAGGCGGTGGCAATGTTGGTTGGTCGATGTGACATACATAATTCTGACTAAACCAGGTCAGACAACATGTGTTCAACTTATGCTGACCGTGACTAGAACGAGCACTGGTCAGTGTTAGTCCCTAAATCAAACTTGTCCCGGTCAGTTCTTGTAACAATGGCATAGAACAACTTGACCCATATGCTTCACAAGTATCCGCACACGTGAAAGAATAATTAGAACACATAAAACATATAATATAAACTATTTCATGTGTGTAAAAAGTGAAATAAATTACCTCACAAGAGCCATTCCGCACTTTATCTGAAAATTAGTAGAAACTAGTCATTACTGAGCTGATAAAATACACAACAGTTATTACTACACAGACCATTATAGCAATTTAATAATACCACAAAAATAACAAGCAAAGCCACTATGCAAAAAAATATCATTTTGTGATTTTCTCTATACAAAATATTTCTTTTAACTGAACATATGTAACGTAAGCCTAGTTTCTTAGCAAATCTTAGTTTCTAACAAAAATACAAACTGACCAATTATTTTCATAAAAATAAAACTGTGCTGACAAATTTCAGACTAAGTTTTATGAACTATGAAAAACAAATTTTACTGATTTTTTTAATTGATTTTTGTGAACCCTTCAGAGAAACCCCAGAACCGTAGAAATGGCAGCCTACATACCTTGCCTTGAACTACGTGGTCAACCATTTCAATGCAGCTGCCAGCTGCCAGCATTGCACAATGGAAACTCCTCTGTAAGATAATTCTCACCATTACACAGGACACACGCAGATGACATCTTATTATAATCGACCTAGTGTATACTACTCCTAGACACTTTGCATCTCAGACCCCACGGTCGTGTTGTCTCTTTAAATTTTTTCGAAATTCACCCGATATTACCCATTCTATGAAAAATCAAAATACCCTTTGTAGTTATTAAGTACAGTTGTCCCCAATGCTAAGCAAACAATTATGTACAATTGTTGACAATGTCAGGCGTCTTTTCTTCAATTGTCCCAAGTTATGTAATACAAGGGCAAGGCGTCATTATAACATCCAGTATTACATCACAATTTCTAACTACCAAGTTATCCGCCTGGACGATGGGTATTTTGGCAAGCATGTAGAGAAGACACCTATGAATGTCTTTGTCAAGTTATGTTACAAAAATCTTACAAATTCTTACTACACTGCACTATATACTACTGCTAGCGCCATCTGGTACTACTACTAATCTGGGGCACTGCCAACAAGCCCAGTTTTGGGATATGTCAATTGACCTGGACCATTGACGATTGGTCGTTTTGCAAAATATTTCTTGACATCAAATCCTCTCATATATGAATTGTCTACCTTTAGAAATATTTTTATTTTAAACCTAGTCACCAGTGCAGAAAACTAATAAACAGAATAGACTTTAAATATTGTGGATCAACAAAAGAACCTGCAAGAAAAAGGTCTTAAAGTGGCAGATCCGTATGAAGAGTAGATAGCTACAATGTATTATCACTACAACTGTACTTAACCAATCCTTGTGAAGTGTAAATAATTACAACTGATTACAACTATAATCATGATTTAACCCATCTCTGTGAACTGGTTTAGAGAAATACACATAGAAGAAGAGAAAGCAGGACTCCTGCATCTAGAGGCGCATGGTAAAAACAGGACAAACAGGAACAACTGCTAAAAGTATTGTTTGTTTGTGTAATATAGTTTGACTTACTACACGTTGCTATGCGCTAACCTATACATGCTAATAAAAAAGTAACTTTAAAATCTGTGGAACAGATAACTTCAGAAATATAGCATTACACAAATGCAAAATGAACATAAGGTATGAGTTGTATTAGCACCTGGCTAAGGCTCAACACCCCCTTTGTACTATAACCAGACTGCCAATTGGCACCTGACAATACTGGTGCAGGATGTCTGACTTCAATCACTACAAGAAGAAGACTCATCCAGCAGTACATGGCAGAGTGACAAGGTAATTTTTTGCTAACTGAATGATAACTTCCATCCCATGGATATTTTTTCCCAGGAACGTGCCAACCCTGTGATGGAGCCACTAAGACTTTCGGTTGAGGGGACCAGGGTCCAAAACCACCTGCAGCTGTTTTGAAACTTGGGCATTTTCATACACTTCACTTTGCCTGTGTCTTTTGTAAGAGACACTAAAAGCTGTTGGTCCCTTCTACCTGGTGTCTATGCCAGGGGAAATAAAAGATCCCATGCAAGGAAATGGAAAAAATCTGTGGTGGGCTCACTAACTTTAGGGAAGGACACTCTGAACTAAACCATCAATCCTGTTACTGAGTCCAGGGACATGTTGGAACTTAAATAAATAAATAAGTAAAATGTTTGACTAACTCCAATGTGATCACTAACTGGATAAAGAGTATGCCGTCACCCAGATGCTACTTACGGGATTGAAGTACATGCCATCGTATCTTGCAGACACTTTCTTCAGGTCTTCCTCGGACATTCTTTCTGTCTTCTTCATCAACTCTAAATAGTCTTCATCATGTTTGGTAAGAATTTCAGCCTCTGTTGCAGTCCTTGACTGAAAATCATGAAAATGTTTTAAGGAATGACCAATATTGCTGTTAGAGAGACATTTGTTTAAGAACTACTGCTGATTTTTCATATTTTTCTGAATTGTAGATAAATAGCATTTATTATTAGTTATCATTTTATTATTATTTTATTATTATTAGTTATTAGTTTATTAACTGGTATAAAGGAAAGTAAATTATTTGTTTTGTTATTTGTCAACATTTAGAGATGACGGGGCTGCAACTATGACAACCCAAGTGGGAAATATTAGTTGTTGATATAACACAATAATGGTAAGGATATTGCATTAGTGACAATTCTTTTTGTCATCTTTCTTTAAAGAAAGTCTGCACTATGAGTGCACACAAAACTAACAAAAAGCATTTTATTATGTGGTCAATGTACAACAACCAGATTTTGCTAACAGTCTTGCCCAAATAACCATACATCATCATACAAATTTAAAATGAAAATGTGCAATTTGTTATTCCAAAAACATTGGCATAATTATGCATAGCAGTTTTGTTTTCGTTAAATGTAACATTTATAGGTTTATGGCTAGTTTTACCTACCATCATATGGAAGAAGAAATACAAAAGAATGTTTTTATAATTGAACATTATTATTAATCTACCAGGCCTATTTATATTACATTACCAAAATCCAGCATATTTATTACCAGTCATTTAGTGTGACAATTTGGCTCAGTAACCTTTTACTAAAAAACTGCTGTGGTGTTGACCCAGGCTGTAAAACCATAGCGTACAACCAGTGTACAACTAGTGTACAGCCATGATGTGCACCACAGTGTACAACTAGATTGTACAACCAGAGTGTAGAACCACAAATTACAACTGCAGTGTACAACCACAGTGTACAACCACAGTATACAATCAAAGTGTACAACCACAGTGTACAACCACAGTGTGCAATCAGAGTGTACAACCACAATGTAACAGTCTTGCCCAAACAACCATACATCATCATACAAATTTAAAACGAAAATGTGCAATTTGTTATTCCAAAAACATTGGCATAATTATACCAGCCAGAGTGTAGAACCACAAATTACAACTGCAGTGTACAACCACAGTGTACAACCACATTATACAATCAAAGTGTACAACCACAGTGTACAACCACAGTGTACAATCAGAGTGTACAACCACAATGTACATTTTTGCTCAGTAACCTTTTGCTACCAAACTGCTGTGGTGTTAACCCATAGTGTACAACCAGAGTGTTCAACCAGAGTGCACAACCATAATGTACAACCAGGGTGTAAAACCATAGTGTACAACTAGTGTACAACCAGTGTACAGCCATGATGTGCACCACAGTGTACAACCAGATTGTACAACCAGAGTGTAGAACCACAAATTACAACTGCAGTGTACAACCACAGTGTACAACCAATGTACAACCACAATGTACAAGCCCAATGTACAACCACAATGTACAAGCACAGTGTACAACAATAGTAAACGACCAGGAGGTAGAGTTTGTACCTGTAGCAGGACACATCTGTCAACGAGGTTGTAGTCCTGACACCTCTGGTAGGATGTGCTCATGCGGTCAGGACACTCGGGATTTGCTGGGTCCCAAGTGCACACGTGTTGCAGCATTGCCTCGTCATACAACAATCCAACCCTGGCAAACCACAAGTTTAACTGTGTCAATCTAAAACATTTTTTATCTAAGTGTAATGATAATGCAACTTCTGCAACCATGTGTTTTTCTTTTTTCCAACTGCAACAATATGTGAACCACTTCTTTTGAAAATGTCTGGTTTCAGTTTTCTAGCTTACATGTTTTATTTCCACAAACTGAAGACAACAGACCCTTCCCATTACCACCACGCTACCTGGTGGACTATAATGGAACTTCAAGACATGGGTAAATCCAGGAACACTGCTACTTCATGTATAGGCATGTGGTTCTGTTACCCTAACCTCTACGTTCCATTATAATCCACCAGGTATATGGGAAGGATCTATTGTGTGAGTAATGCTAGATGGACTACATGTTACAAGACTGAACAAAACTGCCAGAAGTCTGTGGACAAAGGTGCCATGGGCAGTATAACTTACAGTGGATTAGGACCCAGGTTCAATGAGCTGACCTGGTCAGTGACCTCTCTGATGTGGTCACTGACCTCTCCTTCCTCCGCCCCCTGTCGCTGGTGTCGTCCACGTTTCATTACTGCCGCCAATGTCTCTCTTTTCTGTAAGACAACTTACAATATTGGACATTGAATCTGTTAAAACTGAGCTCTTGTAATTGTAATGCTTTCTAAATAAAAAAAATTGTGTTGTACAGCGAGTCTACTAATCCCCAAATTAATTAACTACAATACAATGACCAGTTTCAACTGTAAAGTAGAGAGGAAACTATTATCAGTGTAGGTCACTGGAAACATAAGACAGTTTCAACAGTAAAGTAGATAGGAAACTATTATCAGTGTAGGTCACTGGAAACATAAGACAGTTTCAACAGTAAAGTAGATAGGAAACTATTATCAGTGTAGGTCACTGGAAACATAAGACAGTTTCAACCATATGGTCCTTGCTCTGAACATAACTCATCACATAAAGCGAAACAAAAGTCATGGTTTTCGGGCTATGTACCTAAAAGAGATGAGTGCAAATAAAATCAAGAATATCATGCCAGTGGTTTACTCAAAACGGGGGAGATTCTGGTAATTTCTCAGAATGACCGAGGGCTGATATGTTAACCAGCGCGAGCAATTCTATGAAATCAGGGTAAGACATGGTAGACTATTGTGATGGGAGACCGGAATACACAGAACCAATGCAAAGTCCCAAGCAAATATATTATTTTGCCAGAAAGTTTAGTAAACAAAGGCCAAAATATGTTACAGCATGGCCATATCCTATTGGCAAGCATAGGAATAGGTGTATACAAATATTTTCATTTGGCAAGCGAATATTGCCAGAATACCATACTAACAGTATGGCCCATTAAATTAAGATGTTGTGTGTTCAACAAAGTTTCCCTAGTAAACCACTGGCATGATATTTTTAATTGCAGTTACAACTGGTTATGTTTCAGTAACTCTCATAGGTGCATAGGCCGAAAACAATGACTTTTGTTTCACTTTAACATATAGCCTATATAAATTTAACTTATATCATATCCTAAATAAACATACATACATATCTAGCCGTAAGTTAGAAGCAGTACAACTGCCCATTAAGCGCTAGTATATTGTTTGACCTTCAAACATGCCATGTCTGACTTATTTATATTGTTTGACCTTCAAACATGCCATGTCTGACTTATTTATATTGTTTGACCTTCAAACATGCCATGTCTGACTTATTTATATTGTTTGACCTTCAAACATGCCATGTCTGACTTATTTTCCGCCAGTGGGTGATGTTGACACATTCTTAAAAGTATAATTACAGTAAATGACTAGTGTTTTTCTTGTCCTGCTAAGTTATAACTGATATTGAACATCTAAATTGCACTGCATGTCAAACTTATGCATGTCTTCTTTGCCTCCATATTTATGGTGCAGAACTTATGGATAACATGTGATCGTCAAATTCCGCTGATGTCAAAAACTTATGGCTGAAACTGTTTATTATGGACACGTTCTTAACCATGTCATTCAATAGGGAGGTATATAGTCTGATCTTAAGTACCACTATTAATAGAAGTATGCCTTCTCTCACAATCAATCTGATCATAAACAAATTTATGTTGAAATCCAGGTTTCATATGAAAATTACTATCATCACAGTGTCCTCATCCGACTGTAGGGGGAATCCGATTTTAACTCCATGTATTATTTGTACCATTTTCTGTTAACATTATTTTTCATGTTCATATACACCTACTGCATGCGCACCACAAACTCCTATGTTAGCTCCAGATGGACTGTTAACATTATTTTTCATGTTCATATACACCTACTGCATGCACACCACAAACTCCTATGTTAGCTCCAGAAGGACTGTTAACATTATTTTTCATGTTCATATACACCTACTGCATGCGCACCACAAACTCCTATGTTAGCTCCAGAAGGACTGTTAACATTATTTTTCATGTTCATATACACCTACTGCATGCGCACCACAAACTCCTATGTTAGCTCCAGATGGACTGTTAACATTATTTTTCATGTTCATATACACCTACTGCATGCACACCACAAACTCCTATGTTAGCTCCAGAAGGACTGTTAACATTATTTTTCATGTTCATATACACCTACTGCATGCGCACCACAAACTCCTATGTTAGCTCCAGAAGGACTGTTAACATTATTTTTCATGTTCATATACACCTACTGCATGCGCACCACAAACTCCTATGTTAGCTCCAGAAGGACTGTTAACATTATTTTTCATGTTCATATACACCTACTGCATGCACACCACAAACTCCTATGTTAGCTCCAGAAGGACTGTTAACATTATTTTTCATGTTCATATACACCTACTGCATGCACACCACAAACTCCTATGTTAGCTCCAGAAGGACTGTTAACATTATTTTTCATGTTCATATACACCTACTGCATGCGCACCACAAACTCCTATGTTAGCTCCAGATGGACTGTTAACATTATTTTTCATGTTCATATACACCTACTGCATGCGCACCACAAACTCCTATGTTAGCTCCAGAAGGACTGTTAACATTATTTTTCATGTTCATATACACCTACTGCATGCGCACCACAAACTCCTATGTTAGCTCCAGAAGGACTGTTAACATTATTTTTCATGTTCATATACACCTACTGCATGCGCACCACAAACTCCTATGTTAGCTCCAGAAGGACTGTTAACATTATTTTTCATGTTCATATACACCTACTGCATGCGCACCACAAACTCCTATGTTAGCTCCAGGACTGTTAACATTATTTTTCATGTTTATATACACCTACTGCATGCGCACCACAAACTCCTATGTTAGCTCCAGAAGGAGGTGTGTAGAAATTTAAACATTATGACTGACAACTATGAAAATGTATACGCAGTGTCAACAAAGTCAGAATTTTTGACAAGCTGATGATAAAATAATTAGCTATAACACGAGCACCATGGACTACTGGGTAGTTAAGTAGACTGCTACATACTCACTCAATATCCTGGCCTTCTGTGAATGTCTGGCCTGACTCATGTAGATATCATACAAAGCAACTAACTAGGCAGGTAAAGATAGTTTATGTCAAGTGAGTGAACCAATCAAAGAGAGGGTGTCATTGTGCAGAGAATCCCCTAACAAAAGACACAGTCAGAGGAAATGGTGTATGGAATGTCATAATAAGACAATTTAACTAGGGCAACATTGATAACCAGCCAGACAAGAAGCCGGGACACATAACCACACATACAAAATTCCTTGAATTCGTGCCACACTAAAGACAATGTTTAGGTCACATTGCTAAAGTGCGATGGACCAAGCAATTCTTATATCACCAATATCATTAACACACCATAACTATTTACACACAGTATCTTTCATCTAGGAACATATCCTGTAATCAAATATGTTTCCCAGAGATAAATAAAGATGTTACTTTGGTTGCAAACATGATGTTTGCCAAATCAGCATAAAACATATTGGCAAAGCCCAAGATTTGTATCAAATACTCCCATATAAAAAAGCACATTTAAGTAATAGCTAATGATACAATGATATTATTGATGTAATCAAAATAATGTCATGCTTGCATGTTCAGGCTTTGTGTGTAAAATATTTGCACATTGAATTTATTAATTTTTTGACTAACCACACTTAACATTTTTAAGGAATAAGTTTTTTAACAGATTTTCTGGATCTTTTGCTTTCAATGTTAAAACAGTAAGTTTCACGATGCTTTAAAAAAGCAAAAAATAAAAGGCATATATGTTTGTACTGTACACAACCTGGTCTTCATACTCACAATTTATGGAAATATGAAACGCAAACAACAAACAATTAAAATTAAAGTACACAAATTCTCAAAATGTTAAAACTACTTAAAATTGTAAGTACTGTGGGAGAGAAAAAGTAAAAAAGTGCAATAAATTATTTCAGACTTTTTATGTGAGAGTGAGATGGGCATTACCGTATAAATAACAACATCCTGATTCTCTGGTCACTAAAGTACTGCAGTGTGTCTGTAAAGTTATATATTAATTGGTTACATGTCAGAAAAATGGCAAATGGTACTCAATTTTGGGAAGTGTAAATGTATATACATAGGACATGGAAACATGAATGAAGAATATAAAATGGGGGATGCTGTACTAGATAGAGCCACACAAGAAAAAGACTTAGGAGTAATATTTAGTATAGACACAAATGTTACAAAGCAATTTGAGATTGCTGCTTCAAAAGGTAATCAAATTCTATGGCTAATTAGGAGAACTATCACATATAAGGAGAAACAGCTAATTGTACCCCTATACGAAGCAATACTTAGACCGCATTTGGAATATTGTTTACAAGCATGGAGGTCATTTCGTAAGGACATAGACAAGTTAGAAAGAATACAACAAAGAGCAACTAAAATTATTACAGAATTGAGATCTTAGTTATGAAAGCCGCTTATCAGAATGTGGTTTGACAACACTAGAGACCAGGAGACTGAGAGGAGACCAAATAGAAGTATTTAAAATAGTGAATGGTTATGAGGGTATTGACAGCAATATGTTCCTCAAACTTAAAGAAGGCAGTAGAACCAGACAACACAAAGCAGCATTAGTTAAGGAGCAGTGTAGGTTTGACATGAGAAAGCACTAATTCTAACAGAGGGTGAGCAAAGTGCCACTAGATAGAAGTATGTTGGACACACTCCAGCAGACCGATTTCTCCTTCAACTATTCAGCCCAGAGGTTTGTGCCTTTCAGACCAAGCTCGACTTAGACAGGGATGCACAAGCTGGTATGAACAACAGAACTAATCTGCATTCACTCTGGGAGACAAAATGGTCCAGGAACAAACTGTTAAATGATTGTGTTAACGCCAGTAGTGTAAATATGTTTAAAAATATAACTGACATATATCTGATAAGGACAGGCTATACATAGATGATAAAATTGTTTAACAGTTGATAAACCAATGGCTTCCTTGTCCACTTGCCATATGGAACTTGCAGTTAGGGATGACAACCTTGTTAAATTTTGCTAAATTAATCAATTATGGTTGACCACTGGCCACACATTCTGTGTGGCCTTTCCTCCTCTAATGAACTACGTCCAACTAGGAATACCAATTGTCCTGCGTTTCTCTTGCTCAGGTATGTACACAGAACCATGTCGGCATGTTCCTAAGGAAAATTATTGAAACTTACAAAAGCAGATCCTGTAGTCGATATTAATTATAATATCAATGCTCACAATATGGCCTCTAACCATGGTAACCTGACTGAAGGCCAAATGGCATGAGATAGTAATATATGCCAATAATGAACTGCAGGAATGCTCTAAATAGTTATATAACTAATATGTATATGATAATAGGTGCTGCCACCTTATGGTAGATAAACAAAGTATTGGTGCACCAAGTCACAATTGGACAACTACTGAAGGTGGTTTGAAATTAATTTATGTAGATATATTACTATATTTTACAGTTTTGTAAAATAATTCTATTATCATACATTTTATTATTCCTACAGAATAAGATCATCTACCAAGATCTGATTATAAGATGGATGACCTGAAAGAGGGGGGGGTGACCTGACAGGGGATGACTCAAAAGGGCATGACCTGAAAGGGGATTCTAAAAGGGGAGATCTGAAAAGGGTTCTAAGGGCTGACACAGGAAAAGGAGGAATTGGCAAACCAGCTTTACCAAGGATGTACTTTCTCCATATTAACTTTTTGCATGTGTTGTTGAGTATTGTTCTTACTGCGTGCATGAGCCGTGGTTATATTGTACATCCGTGTGAATATTTTCCCACCCGCTTAGTTCTATTTTTTATCGTCACTCATGAGTTAGGGGTCGTGGGTGGACAGCACCATAAATGACTGTCTCTGTGATAACTCTGTACATGTTTTTAACCACAACAGGGAAATAATAAATAATTGAAATCATAACAGCATGGCTATCCCTGTCCACCTTCCCATGGGATCGTATCCCTGTCCACCTTCCCATGGGATCGTATCCCTGTCCACCTTCCCATGGGATCGTATCCCTGTCCACCTTCCCATGGGATCGTATCCCTGTCCACCTTCCCAATGGATCGTATCCCTGTCCACCTTCCCATGGGATCGTATCCCTGTCCACCTTCCCATGGGATCGTATCCCTGTCCACCTTCCCATGGGATCGTATCCATGTCCACCTTCCCATGGGATCGTATCCCTGTCCACCTTCCCATGGGATCGTATCCCTGTCCACCATCGCATGGGATCACCTTTTAGGTTGCTATCAAGACAGAAGCTTAGACAGAAATTTCTACAAACTGGAATAGCAAGATGGTTATGTTTAATGATGTTAATGTTTATTCAAACATCTTGCGCACAACTATGCAGACAGCAGAATGTACTCACCGCACCACTTCCACTAGCTGACTGCTGGTCAACGTTCGCCATCTAAAATTGCAAGCTTTAGATGTAAGTTAAAATCAACTTCCATGTTTTAACGGCAAAATTGGCAATGTGAAAGATTTATTTCGCAAAAAGATCTGAGCAGCTAGGGGTAGGGTATAGGGCCAGTGACATCTTTAGATCCACAAATTGAATTAGCACAGATAGAGAGGTCCAGATGAGTTTTTCAACTTTTGTGGTGAGAAAGTTGCCGATAAGGAACCTATCGATTTCGGCCCACGTTGATCTTGGCCCATCGATCTCGGCCCACCCATTTATTCGTTAATAGCTGTCTATGTGAAATGTTTAATGTACTATGTTGTAGTGACGGGTTAATGATATATATATATAGTCAATAAATAGATATAATGTTAAATTGATGTTTCAATCACATCAATCTCAGCCCACCAATTTAAGACTAGGTGTTAGCACCGTTACTATGTCTATGCACCTTGTTATTTGCAATCTTACTGTATGTACGTTATGTTTATTTGCGGAGAGTGCAATGACCTTTGAGCAGACCACCACAAATTATAAAATGCTGAACAATTTAATATGTATATCTGGTATATACTGTTTAAAAAATTCACAATTTACTTTTAGCAGAAATGCTGCAGAGACTGCTATAATACTCACAATAATTTAAAAGACTACACTATCAGCACCCTATCAAAGAGACAGCTACAAATGTTCGGTTCACATTCTGACAGTTCACTCCGAGGGATGACTATGCCATAATGGTTGGCCCGTACAGTCGCGAATGTGCTCACAGGAGTTGGACAGCAGAGCTTTCCCTCCAACACGAGACGCACTTGTATCGGGTTCATGCCGGACTCGTCGTACAGCAGTGACACCAGCATGTATAGATTCATCTGGGCAAGATCCCTGGCATTCAGTCGGTTGTGCCAGTCCTTGTTCATGCACACAGATTGGTAGTAGCTGGTGGCCAGATGTCGCTCATGATCCACGTGTGGTTGATATATTGCGGAAATGTTGTGAATGCGTCTGCGGTGGCTTCTCGTTGCAATCATCTGAAGATGGCGGTGATGTGGTGTGCTGGGATGAAGCACAGTGCCATAATCTTGCGGAGATAATGGATGGTGCTGTTGTCTGTGGTGTATGCTGCTTGGAGGCAGCACTCTTGTATATGACGCCAGATGGCCTATATGAAGTGGAAGCAACAGCCTTTCAATTCCACACCTGGGAAGCTGCGTGCCACATGGCTTCTTCGAAATCCAGCAAGATGTGATCGACCCGGTGACGGGGAAGTGTGGCAAACAGTTGCCAAAAGACAACTATATAGTCTGTCTTTCGGCGTCAAGACATCAGGTTGTCACATGACGTGGAATGTGGGTTCAACATAACAAGTCTTGGCGTTTTAGAGTAGATCGAGACGGACGTCGGAGGCAAGGAGAAGGTAGCGAGATCCTTCAACATGAATGTCCCGGCAAAGAAAGTTGTTGGGTATATGGTCCATCCTAAGGGTGCTGCGAATTCCAGAGATGGTGAGCATACTAACACAATTTATTGATCTGAAATGCTTTATTAGGCCTTACTAAATAAAAGTTACATATTATGCTACATGGTAAACAGTGACTATTTTAATTACAATTTCTATATTTCCTATATTTTTTTATAATTTTGGAGATTTTGAAGTTTCCTGCCAGTCATACCAGTAAAAATAATTTTTGCGGTAGAAATCTACATGTCGAAGACCACCTATGGTAAGTTAGGACCACATTGGGAATGCTAAGTAAAAATGCTATGCTGGCTATAATGGCTACCATGCTGGCTATAAAGCAGAAGGAACAGAAGGAACAGAAATCCAAGGAAACACACCCATTGTATATGTTAACTTAGAAGTTAGAGCAGGAGCTACAACCTTTAATCTTTATCGATGTCAAGGTAAGCCCATTACATTATCTGTGTATATATATATATATATATATATATATATATATATATATATATATATATATATATATATATATATTATATATATATGTATATATATATATATATATATATATATATATATATATATTATATATGTATATATATATATATATATATATATATATATATATATATATATATATATATATATATATATATATATATATATATATATATATATATATATATATATATATATATATATATATATATAGATATATATATATAAACTCGTCACTATGTCATAGTACATAACCAACTATTAACAAATAAATGTGTGGGCCGAGATCGACGTGAGCCGAGATCGACGTGATTCGCAGATAATCCATGATATTCAATATTAGGACTAGAATAAGCCGTCGATGGGCGATAATTGGTCATTCAACATAAGTTTATTTATATCTAATGTATCCTTTAACAAACTGGTGCAATTTTATAATTAAAGAATCCGTGAACATACTATGTCGTTGTTACCTACTTGAGTTTCGCAGATGACAAGAGAAATATTTCAGGAATGTTAAGTGTTTACATTTCATTTACTTTACGCAGACGTAGTCAACACAACGAGGTATGTTTCGCTAGATGGCGTCACTCACGAGCGTTCGTGGCGCCACTGAACTACACACTTGTAAGAACAATCACCAATACGTCTTTAAATGTAAACACATCTCGTAAACGTTGTAAGTTGTACCACACCATATATTGCCCACCAACGTTTGTTTGGTAGTTTTGTTTCTGCTTGCGTTATCATTCGCTTGTTCCTGATGCCCCGCTAAGCGTCGCTACGGTCTAGGGCTATGATTAAAACGGGACAGCCTAAAACGCTTGCCAAGGAAAATAATTAAAATGGGAACAAATTTGCTATCTCGGTCTAGTCTGGTCGTCTTTTACATTGACCCGCATTTTAGGCTGTCCTAATTAATACTCCGGGAATCAGGAAGTGTTGCTAGTCACGCCGCACAATTTGAGAACTTTGGCACGCGCCTGGATAGCCGTACGCACGTAATTACGTGCTTAAATATCAATATGGCAAACAAATATATATATTTTAAAATCCAACCCGCCCCCACAAATTAAATGGTCCATCTCTAATCTGGCTGGCATCCATCGCGGAGCGCAAGTAACAATCTGATAGGGCCTGCCCGGCGCATTCTACACTCACTGCAAAGGACACAATGCTAATTTTAACTTGACTGTTGTGCATACCAGCAAAGTTAGAAGCATGACGGACACACTCCAGCAGTTCGCCTTCTCCTTCAACTATTCAGCCCAGAGATTGCGTATCTTTCAGGCTGAGCTCGAGTTAGACGAGGATGCACAGGCTGACTGGTCTGTATACGTTCAATCTGCAGTCACTGCTGCAGTTACTGTCCTGGGATGTTTAGAAGAAGAATGGGACGGCAAAGTCAGACGCTACTTGTTGTCCGTCAAACATGTTGACCCCATTCATCATAACACTAGTGACCGTTGAGCATGTGGGCACGGACCACAGTCAGAATTCGTCCGCCATTACAACGATAAAGAGTCCCAAGGAAAAAATTAATTGTGCAGATAGGGTTTATTTGTGACAGCAGAAATTGTGTGGATGAGTGAGTGGAAGTGATACTTTTGTGCACGGTAGCATCTAAGCTTTGAAATGATGCCATTTGTCAGTAGGTATACCAGTTGTGTAAGGACACAGTGGCTGTTAGGCAGGATGTACTCATATTTTGGAAACCGGGGAATTTCATGACAGAAATGCAGGGGTATTATGCATTGAAGCAATTTGTGCGAAAAGGAGGTATGTCATTTTCACGAATTTCACACACCAGGTGTCTTAGTGGGTCTGTCATTTTCTCTGAATTAAAAAAAAATTGTAGGATAAATTTTCAATGTAGGCACAAGAACGTTATAATGGTCGTCTATGGGAAAAGTGACTGTGGTCCGTGCCCATTTCTTCCTGCAGTCCAAACAGTGTAACCTCTGCCAAGGAGGCAACCACTACAATCGCTTAGGTGCAGATGTGAGATTGAGGCGAGCAAGCCTCCCAATGTTAAAAGACATAAGCACCGTCTGTGAGAATGTGCCCGCTGTAAACTGACACATCCAGCCAGTATTGGATAGGGGTAACGTACCTGCCTTTCATAGATCACCTGCTGCAGGAACTGGACACACGACTATTAGTAGCTCAGTGGCCCAGTACCTCATACCACGACAGCGGATGAACCGACACTAGATTGTCCAACGGTACGAGGTGTTCCAAGACGATATGTCAGGTGATCTACGTCAGCTACAACATGGAAGGCAAGATGGGAAATGGGGAGTGTCGCTGAGAGACCCAACACATTCGATGACACGATACAGGAAATCAATCTTGTCCTCTACCCTAACATGTATACAGCAGTCGTGATACTGTTGGTGATATTTAGTGTCATGCTACAGGCATGCCCTACAGTGCCAGACGTGAAGGTCATCACGAGTACCAGAGGGAAGCAGAAGATATGTATTGATGAATTTTTATATACCAAGCAGGTAACTTCAAAAATAGAATCAGATGACACTGCGTCAAGCGACACAACCACTGCAAAGGAGCTTTTACCACCTCCTTCGCATGGATGACATTCAAATGGCTCATGAACACAATCACGATCTGAACCCACTGGAAGTTGCCGTCATCAGAGCTAGAGCAGATCCGAAGCAGCTTGCCGGCAACACCCGGGTGGAACCTGGAGGGATGGTAGCCACCAGGCTTGCTGAACTGCCTGCAGATGCCAGACCATTGCTCGGGAAACAAGAAGCTGTGAAGAAGATGATTCGCAGGGTGCGTGCAGGCCAACACCCCATAGTGCCAGAGTCTGCTAGGATCTTCTTGTGGATGACGAATGGGCTGAGACAGCTGGACCCAATCGTGAGCGCTTCTTGATTTAGGACATTGGCCAGCAGCAGCGGACCTAGTGGGATCTTAGGGGTCTCAATACCCCATAGGCCATGGAGACGGGTCTTAGACCCCCCTGTGTCCGTGGTAAATATTATGGTAAAGGAAGGTGCCTTCGCAGAATTTAATAATTTCGGTCACACGATTAAGTCACATGATGATCAAACTACGTGCAGCGCAGTGTTCGAAATGACCACTGAATTTTGGGGTCCCCGAAAAACAATCTTCCCCTCTCTCGTGAAAGTATTGAACAATCGCTTCATAATTATTTTATTGCAAGAATTATATTTCAAGGAACATTGTGGATAAAAGTCAGTTATCAGTAACATATATTACAGTCAACTGATAACTCACATAGCATAAACACGATTAAGTTTGCACATAACTGATCTATGATATAATAATCATCTGATAATACAATTGTTGACTTGTTTTCAGAAAATATATTGTTTTGCTAGGTCCAGTCATGGGCATGGCTGTGAAGGTTTGGCACTTCGACGAGATCGCTCAGAGAACGCTGAACGGAACCAATGCCTGGATGTTCGACGAGATCGCTCAGAGAACGCTGAGCGGAACCAATGCCTGGATGTTCGACGAGATCGCTCAGAGAACGCTGAACGGAACCAATGCGTGGATGTTCGACGAGATCGCTCAGAGAACGCTGAACGGAACCAATGCCTGGATGTTCGACGAGATCGCTCAGAGAACGCTGAACGGAACCAATGTCTGGATGTTCGACGAGATCGCTCAGAGAACGCTGAACGGAACCAATGCCTGGATGTTCGACGAGATCGCTCAGAGAACGCTGAACGGAACCAATGCCTGGGTGTTCGACGAGATCGCTCAGAGAACGCTGAACGGAACCAATGGCTGGATGTTCGACGAGATCGCTCAGAGAACGCTGAACGGAACCAATGCCTGGATGTTCGACGAGATCGCTCAGAGAACGCTGAACGGAACCAATGCCTGGGTGTTCGACGAGATCGCTCAGAGAACGCTGAGCGGAACCAATGCCTGGGTGTTCGACGAGATCGCTCAGAGAACGCTGAACGGAACCAATGCCAATGTTTTCATTCTATTAACATTAGTATTTCTATTGCCAAAACTATATTGTTTCCGTTTGTAATGTTGGGTGCAGTGGCATATCCAGGGTCTTACAAAGGGGTGGCCAAAGGGGGAGGTAACAAACCTAGTCACCCAAATATGTAGCGGCGCAACCGCTATTTGCCCCCAATGAAAACTTATGGATACTCTCCTGAATCGGGTGATGTTTGGAAACACCCTTTAGGTATAGTAATCTAGACAATAAGGCGCCATATGTAAGTACGTACTGAGATGGGGGGTAGATGATTCCGTAGAAAAAAAATGGAACTTGATTTGAAATATCGGGTCCGTGAAGATGAGTGCATATATTATAAAGTATTTGTCGTGTGTATGTGTGTGTGCACGCGTGCGTGCGTGTTAGCTAGGGTGGTGTTCATTTGTAGGAATATTGTACGGCAGTATAGATAAATTACGAAAACGATTTGTACAATATGCAGGTCTTACCTGGTTATGATGCCGGCAACGCATAGTCATTGATTAACGGGTCTTTTAACCGGTGTAAGGCAAGCAATCAATAGACACATAAAACGCCTCATATATGACATGCCATTGGCACATTTTATACCAACGTACATTAAACGGCTATAATTTAAAATGCTGGCGGTCAACGCCGTGCAAAAGAATAACAACTGTCCGAACTGACCAAGGGCGGACTAGCTTGACAAAGCATTACTCAATAGAACTGACTGGTCGGGGTCTCGAGTCTGGTGAAAGTCCCCCTGTGGTCCAGAGCACACAGAACGGTCAGCAGTTGGTGTGGTTTGGTCAGCACCGGACATCGATCTGACCACATCATTTGTTGAGCGAATGTGGGAAGTCTTGCTGTATTGGTCATGTCCACTCTGATGTAAACTTATCCATGATCAAAGGGAAGGCATGTTTTGTCTCTGGACGTCGTCACTACTGTATCAGTGGGAGCAGTTCGTACACTGTATTTCGTCCCTATCCGAGATGGGCGAGTGTTCGCAACGACGTTTGACGGCGTAGTTGGGGGGGGACATAAGGAGGTAGCCCCGATGTCGTTCTACAAGTACTCCGCAGTCTCTGATGCCTGCGGATTTCGCTGCCTTGTCTTCATCTGCAACCGTCACAATATGTATCATCAGGGCCGTGTCACAGTTAGGCGACGTGGCGACAAGACATGGACTGGATATCATGGCGACAAGACACAAAACGCAAGGTTGAGTGACATTAGGAATCTAATTGAGAAAATGTCCAGGTTAATGTGATCTATGAGTAATTTAACAGGAAGGAAAGGAACAGCGCAGTAAGGTATAAGGGGTAGGAATACGATTCGTTGTAACACGACGATTATCTATTGTATCTTGCGACATGTAAAACGATACTTGACAGGTGTTGTTCAGTGATGATCGTTTGACGTATTCAATAGCATTTGTAGTCTGTGGTAATGTTGTCATAATATAGCTCAATGTAGGCCTAATGTTCGTAGACGAAATAAAGAACCAGGTTAGTGAGGTTCGCTGAAATAAGCCGGGAAGAACTGCAATAATTTAGAAGGCTCACAGTGGTGCACTGTCTTCAATAGCTCATGCGAGTCGTATGAGCTATTGAGTATAGTGTTTCTGACTTCATGCAAGTTAATACATACGCTAATTCATGTATTGATATTAGTAGATATGTGCGCTAACAGTGAACCCATATTAACCATTTGTGTTAACTTTGTCTACAGATCTTGTACACGGAACTAATACTTTTGGTGTTCGCTTTCTGGTCGTGTCTGTCCGGCCACGGTGGCCACTTTTTAGCCGTGCTGCGTATGTGGTGCTGTTCTTTCATATCCTTACACTAGGAGGTTGTTTATTTATTTCAGTTCCAACAGATCCGAGGACCCAGATAGTTTATTTCCGAGTGTCCGTCTCTGGAGTTATTGAGTCCAAGACAAATGTTTTCCATTTCCCTGTGTGCGATCTTTTTCTTCCCCTGCCATATACACCAAGTAGGAGGGACCAACGGCTTTTAGTGTCTCTTCCGAAATATACAGGCAAGGGGGTGTGAACGAAAGTGCCCAAGATTGGCAGAAAAGAGCCGCGCGCTTGGCGTTTCTGCTGTGACTTATCTTGGTAGGTGACACACGGGTACACACGGGTTAGTAACGTTATACCTCTTTTTGTCTTTTTAGCTTCTCTTTGAGCAAGCTGTTGGTTCGTTCTCTCTCGTCGTAGCGTAGTTGGCGCAGTCGGGCCGCCTGTTGCCGCTCCTTATCGACGAACGAGTCTACGTCGATAGTGTTCACCGGACTCATCACCTGTAACGGTCAACTCAGTGGATATACTGCTGATCGCTGATGTCATTACGCTGGTGAATCTGTTATCGTTAATGGGCCGTTTTCACAAAATTCTGAAGAAACGTTTGTACAAGAGATCCATAGTTTAAAATTATTTAAAATCTCTAAGCCAGTGGTGTAATCGGTGCAGTACAAACAAATTGTTAGAAAGTTTATTTTTAGTGACACACACTTATCGAATGATTAATACACGCACTGAGAAGGAGACGCTGACTGTGGAAATGGTTATGTTCATGCTATCCAATCAACGACCGTTTTATATGACGTAATCGTCACATACCTAGCCGAGCACAACCGTAACGACAGCAGTGGTTGGATAATCAACGGTAACAGATTCCACAGCGCAATGAAATCGGCCAACTTGAGTGTACAACATCGCCAGCTAGCGTTTACAGTATACAGTATGGCCAGTTATAGAGGGCAGACATCGATACACTGATTATAAGAAATCTGGACCGTCAACAATTCAGCTCTTTTATTCATGTAGCAAACGCACCTACCCTGAAAATTGGCAGTCTTTGCAAATTATTAATACGCTTGCCGGTAATTCGGGAATACCACCACCAAAATACCTACGCACCTTAGAATCCGCTTCATGCTGCAACGTTGCGATAAAGATGCGACATTTCGAACGGTCCAACCTTGCTGGCTGAATATAGTTCGTGTTTGACAAATAAAGTAACAGAAATCCGCTAAATTGCGCATTTTAAGGCACTACATTTAAGGCACTAAATTTCTGGAAGCCTAACTCTGAACTGACGTCTATAGCATTAACAGCACCGCAGCACAACTTCTCGCGGAAGGACATGTATCCATTCACAATGAACTAGTTCAACCTACTGTGTCAGGCGATACTCACAAGTTGCAGGCGTTTCTCTTTATTGCTCAGTCTTGATTCAGTTCCACTTCGTTCCTCCATCTCCTGGCGTCGTTTCGTGATATCGGTTTTCATAGCTGTTTTGAAAGCGTCAACTTCCTGCAGGAGTAATCAAAGTAACTAGTGAATTGTAGTTAGAAACATTTCTTTAATGTGCCACAATAAGGCAGTGCGTAAATATTGACACACCTAGTAAAATCAGCTACAAATAACGAAGCCCGTATGTAACTTTTCGTAAAATTTATAAGGAGATTTGTAGTCATACAACTGCATGGAGTTACTTAAATGATACTATTTATTATTAATAATAAGCAAACAGTAAATCAAAACAAACAGTGCAACAGCAAAGAAAGTATGCTTGTTTCTTTAATAAGAAAACGGTTACCAGATCCATCAACTAAAGGCAGCGAACGACTGGAGTACTGTAGACAGGGAATGTAGAACGGTTACCAGAGCCATCAACTAAAGGCAGCGAACGACTGGAGTACTGTAGACAGGGACTGTAGAACGGTTACCAGAGCCATCAACTAAAGGCAGCGAACGACTGGAGTACTGTAGACAGGGACTGTAGAACGGTTACCAGATCCATCAACTAAAGGCAACGAACGACTGGAGTACTGTAGACAGGGACTGTAGAACGGTTACCAGAGCCATCAACTAAAGGCAACGAACGACTGGAGTACTGTGGACAGGGACTGTAGAACGGTTACCAGAGCCATCAACTGAAGGCAGCGAACGACTGGAGTACTGTGGACAGGGACTGTAGAACGGTTACCAGATCCATCAACTAAAGGCAACGAACGACTGGAGTACTGTAGACAGGGACTGTAGAACGGTTACCAGATCCATCAACTAAAGGCAACGAACGACTGGAGTACTGTGGACAGGGACTGTAGAACGGTTACCAGAGCCATCGACTAAAGGCAACGAACGATTGGAGTACTGTGCAACAAAGCTTTGACGAAGACTAAAGCAGGCCACATTTTACTTTTATTGACTTGCGCCTGGAGATTTACGTGTGCCAACGAGAGACAGAGACGTGTGGGAATATATCCTTTAAGCCATGGGTTGAGAGAAACAAAAGATGCCGGTTCCCCAACCTTCAGGTGCTTGTGAATCAGTTGTTCCACTTCTTTCTCCGACAGTTTATCCGCCGCTCGCTTTTTGCCCAGCCAGTCCAGGAAGTCCTCGTCCATCTGCCAGACGCGCTGCAAGTGTAACATGTCGTAATCACTAAATGTGTAACAAGTCACACTATATATGTACCAAGTCACACTACAAGCGTATCAAGTCCCACTATAAGATACCAAGTCACATTCAATCCAAGTGTACAAAGTCACAGTACAAGTGTACCAATTCACACTACAAGCGTATCAAGTCCCACTATAAGATACCAAGTCACATTCAATCCAAGTGTACAAAGTCACAGTACAAGTGTACCAAGTCACACTACAAGTGTATCAAGTCCCACTATAAGATACCAAGTCACATTCAATACAAGTATGCAAAGTCACACTACAAGTGTACCAAGTCACACTACAAGTGTATCAAGTCCCACTATAAATATACCAAGTCACATTCAATACAAGTGTGCAAAGTCACACTCATTATAAGTATACCAAGTCGCATTCTTTACAAGTGTACCAAGTCCAAACTCATTACAGGTGTATCAAGTCACAATCATTACAATTGTACCAAGTCACACTTCAAGTGTACCAAGTCCAAATTCATTACAAGTGTACCAAGTTACACTCACTACAAATGTACCAAATCACACTCACTGCAAGTGTACCAAGTCACACTCACAATCACTGTACCAAATCACGCTACAAGTGTACCATGTCACACTCACTACAAGTGTATCAAGTTACAATCATTACAAATGCACCAAGTCACACTCACAAGCAGTGTACCATGTCACACTCACTACAAGTAGACGACTCATTTACAATAACAAAGTCACACTCATTACCAGTAGTTGGCTCACGTTCGACGAGTCATTCACAATAGCAAAGTCACATTCACTACAAGTAAACGACTTACACTAGATGGCTCATTCACAATAAAACAGTCAGACCCACTACAAGCAAACGATTCGCGTTAGATGTCTCATTCACTATAACAAAGTCACACTCACTATAAGTAGATGACTCACACTAGATGACTCATTCATAATAACACGTTGCACTTATGCGTGTACGTGCTCGTATGCGCTCGTTCACATGCACATTGCTTTTGTGTACACTGAGTTGATTAATTCAATTGGGGAGAGTTATATTTTTAGCAAAGGCCAAGCCACGTGTTAGCGTGTTACTTGAATGGTCAGTTTCGTTTGCTATGCGATCAGCATTGCTTTCCTATTTACACTCCGACTTTCTAATCATCGAGTTATTTCGCTCTACAGTCAACGTCGTAGACACAATGACGGCAAAGGTACGTTCTTACATAGCGCGATATCCAGTCCTTGGCATTGTTCAAAGCGCTTTACCCCTCGGAAGACCTGTTCATTCCAATGCCAACTCGACTTCTCTGGGAAGCATGCAGTCACGCGGTAATTGCTGTTAATCACTATTAGTCCACACATCCACCACTGCGTATACCAGGTACCCAATTATACAACTGAGTGAACTGTGGCAACGTGGAGTGAACGAAATTGCCCAAGCTTCGAAACGGCACAAAAACCCGGATTCTCTCAATTGAAAGTCCGATGTTCCAACCATTACGTCACAGAGCCCCACAACAACGACGGGTGACTACCCACCTTGGTGACGGAGGTACTCGCTGACGGAGTCTTGTCGGCCGTCAGACTTTTAGGACTGGCGTCTCCGCTGTTCATGTCCTGCTTGAGCGCCCTCAGTCGCTGCATTAGCTCCTGGTCGAACTGCTGCCGGTCGAGACGGAAGCCCCGCATCACGTCCGTCTGGTCCTGGTAGAAGGAGGCGAGCACGCTTCGAGACTCTCGCGCGTCAACGGGTCTGTCTCGGCCACCCGGGCCAGCAACTGAGTCTCGAGATAGCGGGTCTCCTGGCTCAACAAAAACACATTCCTTATAATAATAATAACAATACTGATAATAATAATAATACTAATAATAAGTATTTATAGAGCGCTTTACATACATGCAATCATAACTTATAATTATATTAAAAACAATACCACAATAAATATTCTAATATATATATATATATATATATATATATATATATATATATATATATATATATATATATATATATATTTTAGAATATTTATTGTGGTATATATATATATATATATATATATATATATATATATATATATATATATATATATATATATCAGTAATTTATAACAATGAAAGGTTCTTTGCACTATATGTTAGTGAATGTGTAGCATCACTTACCAATATCATTTGTGGCAACAATAATTTGTGTGTGTTTTAGACAATCGTAAAAACACCAGTTGTCAAATGTTAATTTACAATAATGAAACGTTTTATCATGTGCATGTCGTTAATATGTGGAGTTTGACCAGATTGATCACAAATGTCCAATTTAAATCAGAAATACAAATAATAAGCGGACTCTTTGTTGATATGATCTTAATTGACTGTTGCATGAAATGTAGTTAGGCAATGTTTCCCACAATTCTCATATACGTTTTGAAAGGAAATATAATACTGTACGAAAAGTGTTCCCAGAAATATGTTCATTAATACATTAGATTTATTTTGTCATCAAATTAACCTTCCTTAAACTGTATTTAATAAAGTAAAACAGTAGTTTCATGATTGCTGATTAAATTTACCATTTAGCAATATTAGTAGATTATTTCGGTGTTCCTTTATGTGCGGTTCTTCTTCAGTCACAGATACTAGCGTCACGGTGTGGCAGCACGTAAGTACGTCAATGTGTAGGCGGGGTTTGCTACACTGAAGAAACATTGGTCGAATATATATACAACACAATACATACCGCTTCAGTTTTGTCCACATTCAATGAAGGGCCTTCACTGTGGAAGTCGGAACATTCATTGAGTTTCAACCCGATGTCCGAGGGCCTGTCGACGCTGAGCATGGGGCTGAAGACGGGCGACCTGAGAGTACCAAGGATTCTGCTGGCGCTACTTGCTGAAGAGATCTGATCAGGCCCGTCACTGGCCGGAGACACGGAGTATGTCGCATTCAGTCTGTATTCCCTCGACCCGCCATCGAGGGTTTGTCCGCTGGCGGCTCGGATATTCTCATCGGACCATTGAACTCCGATCTCCTCGAACTTCGGCTTGTACTGTGACTCTGCGAGGGCCTGGCTAGCCACTGGCAAGTCTAAGATGTTGACATTCGCGTCTTCTGGTGACCACATCGGGGTGAGACAGAGGTTGTGAGAAGAATCTACTCCCTGCTGGACGTGACAGCCGGTCCCCGTTGACCTCAGCCATTCGTTACTAGCATTTGGCCTGACCTCGGTAGACTTGTCGTCTGCTACGAGTTTCGTTGACTCTGCCGGTGTATCACTTCTGTATGCCGGGCCTACTTTACGTTTCTGTAAGTGTAAGACAATTTGATCACTTGACACGCAGACTGTCTACACAATAACAATTATATTACGGTTTGTCAATTGCGTCACGGTTTCTTTATATTAACACATGGTAGATCGTTTCTGTACTCGACAGGACTGCGCTCCAATGTATAGTTGCACAATAATTCAGAACGAGGCTCACCGAGCCTTCCTATTACAGTGCCAACACGCGCACGCGCACGCACACGCGCACGCACACACGCACGCACGCACGCGCACACACACACACACACACACACACACACACACACACACACACACACACACGGGGTTCTGCAAGAGACGGGAATCGATGAAGCGAAATACTTTCCCCGCAACAACGCAGAGGTCCGCAGCCCATAGCGCGGGGATGACACGGCAGCCATGCGGAGTCTCTAACTCCGCTCAGAGGATTGATAACGACGACTTGATCAGTCCCGTAGAGTCGGGAAGGACGCATGCACGTGGTATCGCCAGCTGTAGCTACGGAAGCCTACGCTGCTACATAGTCAGTAGATCGTCGCGGATGCCGGCTTGGCGAACGCCGACATGATGTTCGACGTCATCTTACCGCACACGACACAAACCGATGACGTCACACTGCGTCAAACTATGACAACACATCTACGTGCACGTCACAATTTGATGACGTAGAAACACGCGAAACAGTGATGCCGAGCGAAGCAAAAAGTTGCTGAGACAAAGAGACATTGACGCTTTTACACAAGGTAAATAGGACGTTTTCCTTGTCCAGCATTCATGTCTCCAAACGTGGCTTTCCAATTATTTTAATTTTTTAGTATAAATCATTCGTGTTACAGACCAAATAAAGGTTATACTATACATTTCCCTATTATTGCCACGTACTTTATTCATTTGCGTCCGCAACTTTTCCTGGAGTTTGTGTGTTTGGTCTGTTGTAAAATCTCTCCTCCTACGATGGAGATCTTCCATGGATTGAACATGTTCCTTGATCATCTCAGCCACTCTCTCTTTGTTACTTCTTTCTTTTAAGACCCTCTCGATGAAATCTGTATCTTCACTGGTAAGTACCTGGCGAGATGATAACGGATGATGGGTTAAGCAGCTCCTAATCGATAACCAGTTCCAGTTGTAAACAGTTGGATTGGCACGCTGGGGAGCTATGGAGGATAAGCAAGTTTAACACTGGGAACAAAGTTGGTACTAGTCATAAAAATTATTGATATTATCAATTGTAGCGATTTCTTGGGCTCTGGCAATACCGTTTGTGTGTTGTCCGTCTGAATGCCTGTCCTGTGCCTGGGACCACTCGAGACGGTTATCTGTGTATCGATGGTGGTTTGAGACGTTGCCGTCGCCACGTCGTTGACGTCGGTCAGTCGGACTCCCGGCGCACTGACGACCTGTAGCGATTTTGGAGACAGCAGTGGCCGTCTGTCTACTGCCGTCGTGTCACCTCGCTCGGTCACCGGTCTGTCGTCATACGCCGTTCTGGTAACACGACAATGGCTACACTAGTAATGCTTCAAGGTAACATTGCATAATCTTCATAATAATATAATAACATCATTATTATCATATACGCCAATAACACAGAAGCTAAATAACAATGGCGGTAGCAGCAGCAACGACAACAAAAACAGCTGCAGTAACAACAGCAGCAGCATCAGCAACGACAATAACAGCAACAACAACAGCAGCTGCAGCAACAATAACAACAGTAACAACAGCAGCAGCTACAGCAGCAGCAGCAACAACAACAATAGCCGCAGCAATAACAACAACAATAACATCAATAACAACAACAATAACATCAATAACAGCTACACTAACAGCAACAACAACAGCAGCTGCAGCATCAACAACAGCAGCTGCAACAACAACAATGACAGCCGCCACATATACAGCTCCACCATCGTTCATTGTCGTATTAACAATTACACATTTGTGGTGTTAAATGTTATTGTTGGTGTTAACAATAATGATGACACTGATGCTCGTGATGACACTGGTGCTCGTGATGACAGAAAAAAATCGAAATCGGGAGTATGAAGCTGAATTCAGCGAAGTGAAGGTTGCAACATCCAGTGACATGTCTGTTTACGTTTCGTACCTGATGTTCTTTGTTTCGGTAACGTCTGCTTTTGCCACAGTTTCGTTGTTTTTTGTGGTCATCATTGTCCGGTTTTCGCTTACCGCTACCGCCGCTCTCTGACTGCCTCTCATCTCCTGCGAGTACAGCGTTGTTGTATCATCACATTGTGCGTACGTGCGTGCGTGCGTGCGTGCGTGCGTGCGTCTATTTTTATGATGATGTTGATCATGATAAAAATCACGACAATTACGATATTGACAGGGAATTTTTATCATACATAATACGGGACAGTGATTTTCAATCCCTGTGATTTGCCCTCAGTCGCTATGAATTTTACCCGCACAATTTGTTTTTCCTGGCGCATCTAATACCCCGTGTACAAATTATATGGATTATTAGGTTACTTTCTACCAATGACAGACTCAAATGATATTGAAAAAATCGAATTTTAATAGATGTAGAGTGCTCACTTTCAATTCGCTGACATCCGACTCGGAACTATTGTCTCCATCGTCGAAATATGACAAGTCGTCCTGCAATTATAAAATCGAAACAATATCATTTGTATTTTGCTAGGTGCTACATCGGACAATACTTTTTTAGTCACGGAAGCAATTATACACTTCCGTCGGTAGTCGTGTCATTTTTGTCATCTCGTGCAAGCAGCATCGGCAAGGTGGCGCTGTAAAGACACTAGCTATTTGTTATATGACGGTCATTTTTGATTTACATTAGAATATTGGATCATGATCATTGCACGACGTTGAAACAGCGTAAATTCATCTCCATCTCAAAACATAGTTTGAAATGTGAATAGTTGCCTAAAACTTAGTTTTCGCACAAGATACAATGTTTAAATTGTAACATTTGAGGCCAGGAGAGGTCATACGTTGGATGATAATAATAATAATTATAATAATAGTAATTTTATTAAAATGGCAACTATAGCAGTTGAATTATACAATTGGCACAGTAAAAAAAACCAATGATAATAAATTAATTAAGACAAAAATATGGCTTAAAATATAACAAATTTAAAAGGTGCATGTACATCATGTTTAAAGTTATGTTTGTAAATAAACAAGGTAAATATGAAGGACATAATCATAAATTAAAACTTAAAACAGGCAATACTATAGTAAAATAAATTATATGGCCTACTACTATTATGTAAAAAGTAACTGATTTATAAATGAGTTCATAATTACTGCCAGAGTCTTAAAGCATATGGTATAAAAGAGTTCTGAAATCGATGGCTTAACGGGCAACGCTTGAAACTAACGTCTTCGTCGTCTGGTGATCCCTTCTGTACTGCGTCTGTATCCGGAATTGTGCCATTCTCTCCACCGGAATCAGTTGTCTCTGTTGTGTGGCCGAGGCGCATGCGTAGTTGTGCTGATATAGAATCTTGTGCCAGACTTCGTTGCTCTTCTCTGCGCCTGCGCAGTCTCGCCTGTGTGCGGTTATGTTTTTCCAGCAGGCCCCTCAAGCAAACATCGCTCTCGTTTTTGAGCGCCTTCCGGTGTAACGCTTTCGCAGCTACCGCGTTTAGTTTCTCGACCTCCTGGAAACAGACGGAACCGGAAATTAGCCACGCCACGGTGGAGGCAAGTAGATGTGGCGTTGATCTAGGATTCTATATCAAACTAGTAGGTGACAATCAGAACTAGGAGGCGAATGGAGACTTCCCAACCGTAAGACAGGCGATTGTTGAGTATCAGATAAACGTATAAAATAATTAAATGGAATTAAAATTATAAAAGAGGATTAATTCCTTTATGAGGTAACGACATTGGCTCGAGCATATGGTGAGAGAAGAGGGAAGAATGAAACATGGGAAGAAGAGGAAGAAACAGGGCTTCTGGTGAATGGTCTACGGAAAATTACAAGAAAGGGACTATTGACACATTTAAGTAATAACCTTGATATTACGATTTGGTTTGGCCTATTACTAGAATAATATTGACGAAAACGATGCAACCAAAAGTAGATGATCTTTTCAAAAGACCAGTGCACTTTCATCGAATTTTATCAGATATATACAATGTATTTGGTCTTGTTAGCATGTTCAGGTGGAATTAATAATAGTGAATGCGTTATGTAGATATGTCATTAAATGTTAACAAATAAGTAAGTGACATGCGCAAAGCAAAACGTATGTGAGCACATGAACACTGTTATGTGAACACATGAACACTGTTATGTGAACACATGAACACTGTTATGTGAACACGGACCGAGAGGGGAAATTTCTGGAGGCGGGAATAATAAATGATGTTTCACCATAATTTCAAATAAGTGGCCTGCCGTATTGAAGGGGCTACTACAGTACGCTACTCCACAATACGGTTGTTTATAAATACAGCACACATTCAAGAGAAATACACAGATATCAAGGTAAAAAGACATAAATAAATTATATCGAAGGAACTGTAGGTTTGTAAATAAAAAAATCTACATTTTAGTTTTTACTGGACGTGTTACGTTCCTTGAAACCCATTTTTTTTTACATAACTTGAATATCAACGAACATTTAAATGACACTGCAATATGTTATTTGATCTTATGTTTAAACAATGTACTCGTACATTACAGTGTTCAAGTCTCACCTCCCCGTACGTGTCGCCTGCAGCCCGTCGTCTCTGCCTCGCGTCCTCGTCCGTCTCTCCCTCTCCTTCCTCCTCCAGTCCCACGAACGCCGCCAGCGAGTCCCTGGTCCTACTCAGGTCGCTCACGTTGCGCAGGATCGTCTCATAGAGGGCGCTGTGTTCGCCATCGTCGTCGACGTCGCAATCGCGAATGCAACATATGTTTTCTTCTATCATCTCTATCTCCTATGACGACAGAAGCAGACGAGTCGTGATAGTGCAATACCACTACTACTACTACTACCACCACCACCAACAACAACAACAACAGCAACAACAACAACATTGTGTCATCACATAATAATAAGCTCCATGGGGTTTCAAGAAAATTGCTTGCGTCATACAACTATGTTTTCCATATTGTCTGTAATAACTTTGCAACTTGCGTATAACCAAAGACATCATTACAGTAAATACCTCCTCGTACGTTCGGTCTGTATAATCCTTTTATCAATAACTAAGTAACATTATTTAGCGACCTACGGTTCTAAGAACAGCATCGGTGCATGTATTAAGACATTATACAGTGCTGGAAAGTACATTCGAAGGGATAGGTAAAGTCGCTAACAGCGTTGCGTCCCTCTACCGTTGCGTCCCTCTACCGTTGCGTCCCTCTACCGTTGTGTTCCTCTACCGTTGCGTCCCTCTACCGTTGTGTTCCTCTACCGTTGCGTCCCTCTACCGTTGTGTTCCTCTACCGTTGCGTCCCTCTACCGTTGTGTTCCTCTACCGTTGCGTCCCTCTACCGTTGCGTCCCTCTAACGTTGTGTTCCTCTACCGTTGCGTCCCTCTACCGTTGCGTCCCTCTACCGTTGTGTCCCTCTACCGTTGCGTCCCTCTACCGTTGTGTCCCTCTACCGTTGCGTCCCTCTACCGTTGTGTCCCTCTACCGTTGCGTCCCTCTACCGTTGCGTCCCTCTACCGTTGATTCCCTCTACCGTTGCGTCCCTCTACCGTTGTGTCCCTCTACCGTTGTGTCCCTGTACCGTTGCGTCCCTCTATCGTTGTGTTCCTCTACCTCTCTATTTTGTTCACCTAACTATAGTCTAAAGCCTTTTGTTCACCTAACTGTAGTCTAATACAGTTTTATTATTAGT